>JAAGNO010023046.1:2210-27243 GCA_033439905.1 Ceryle rudis | reverse complement strand
CCAACTGAAACCGCCCCCCGGGGGCTGGGGCCTGAGGCGGGGGGGGGACCCGGGTGCAGGAGGCTCCCCCGACGCGCTGCCCTCGGCCCCCGCGGTACCTGCTCTCCCGTTCTCTTCCAGTCTATTATGTCCTATAACGGCGGGGCCGTCATGGCCATGAAGGGGAAGAGCTGCGTGGCCATCGCCGCGGACCGGCGGTTCGGGATCCAAGCGCAGATGGTGACCACCGACTTCCAGAAGATTTTCCCTATGGGAGAAAGACTGTACATCGGGCTGGCCGGACTGGCCACGGACGTGCAGACGGTGTAAGTGAGACCCTCCCGGTCCTGCCTTCCCGTGCTGAGCCCGTAAGAGACGTGTTTACCATAAGCGGCGAGTGGCAGCTCACGCTGAGCGTAATTGTCCTCATTTATTCGTGGGGAAGGGTATAATGGCTGGGGGCCAGCACTCCTCTGCTTGCCCTTCCTTCAATGGGAGGGTTTTTTTAAAGAAAACCGCATGTGATTTAAGATCGCATCGCTACTAAGGCTTAATAACCTCAGGTATAAAAGGAGCTGGATCTGGAACACCTACCGGCCTCGGGAGCTGGGATCTGTCAGCGCGTATAGACCAGTTAAGGCCTGGGCGAGGATGAAAGTAAGAGGAACCTGCTTCTGCTCTGATGCCGATTCTCATCTCTTGCAGTGCCCAGAGACTGAAGTTCAGGCTGAATCTCTATGAGCTGAAGGAAGGGAGGCAGATCAAACCTCAGACTTTTATGAGCATGGTTTCCAATCTGCTCTACGAGAGACGGTAACTGTCAAGCGACGGAGCCGCGGTTTGCGCGTCGGTGAAGGGTGGGGTTGTTGGAGTTGGTCTGTTTTGAGGGAGGGGGGAGGCTGAGGAGGGCTCCTGTGACAATCACTCCTTGGGTAGGAGACTTCAGTCCCCTGACAACGTTCTCTTCAGAGGAATATTGAGTACTTTAAAAATAATCTTGAACGGTGTAAGTTCTGTTTGCCCTGCTAAAAACATCGCAGGCTACTTCTAGGCTGACCTGAAAGTCTCCCCACCAAAAGCATCTGTGGGCTGTTTTCCTTGCAGGGATATTTACGTGGGACGGGGAACTGTTCAGGGTGGTCAGACCGTTCTATGCCATGTCGTTCTTCCCAGGTTTGGACCTTACTACACAGAACCCGTCATCGCCGGGCTGGACCCCGTTACACACGAACCTTTCATCTGCTCCCTAGACCTCATCGGCTGCCCGATGGTCACCGACGACTTCGTGGTCAGCGGCACCTGCTCCGAGCAGATGTACGGCATGTGCGAGTCCCTCTGGGAGCCTGACATGGTGAGTGAGGTGGCCAAGGCTCAGGCGGTCTGTCTGTGGATTCAGCCTCCTGCTGGAACTGGAGAACCTGAGATAAGCGGGTTGGATGAAAAGCGCTGTCCTTTGGTACTTCCCGAAGGAGTTGAGGAGAACAAAGGGGCTGCAGCAGGGAAAACCTTGCGGCATCTGAGATGATATTTTGGGCTTTGAACAAAACCCGATGACTTGACCTTCAATTTTTACACCAACTGAAACAGCTTCTGTTCCCCAGGAGCCCGATCACCTCTTTGAGACAATCTCGCAGGCCATGTTGAATGCCGTGGACAGAGATGCCCTGTCTGGGATGGGTGTGGTAGTACACATCATGTAAGTGCTGCTCTCCTCCCCTGCGGAACAGAGGGACAGTTTAACAAGCTGTGCCTTGAAGTTCAGTTGAGGGGTTGGTTTCCAGGGTTCCCCTAACCCCGCTCCCTTCCAGCAGTACCTCTAGCACTGCTTTGCCTGTTCTGAGTGGTTTGTTTCTCGTGGCTGCTCACTGTTGTGGTTCGTGGCCGTTGCTACGGCTGCAGGAGAGCTGGGAAATTAATGGGGAATTAACAACGGGAGTTAATCCTGGAGTCAGGCTCTTGCTGCGGAGGGGTTCCCTGGCTGCGCTCCCATCGCTGTTCAGCGGGACTCCTCACGTCCTCCTCCAGAGGATGCTCTTGGCCCCAGCTGGAGGCCACACCAACTTCCAGGCTCTGCAGTCAGACTTCCAGAGCAGCTCGATTTGCTCGCGGTGCCATTTCCCTGCAGCATCCCAGGCGCTGCTGCTCGGGGAGCTCCCTGGGGTGAAGCGGCAGGACGGGGGTCACTCGGTTCAAACGGCCACCGTGGAGTTCAGCTGACCCTGCCTGCGCTAGAACCACCTCCCTGTGCACAGTGAACCTCCCGGGGAAGGGACAGATCTGAGCAGGCATTAACTGCAGATTTCCTGATGATCTTCTCTCTTTCTCCCTCCAGTGAAAAAGACAAGATCACCACCAGGACGCTGAAAGCTCGCATGGACTAGCCCAGCACGGCCACCCGCTCACGGGTTTCACACCCTGCTCTGCTTGGAACTTTTTTAAATAAAACTTTCTATCGTAGTGAACTTTCCTTTTCTGGAGTCTGAACCCCAGGTCTCAGCTCTAAAGTTACCAGGAGCTGGGTTTTACGCAGCAGCAGAGCTCACCTTTCTGAGCCACCCCCGCTAACCCCCCAGCACCCCCGGCCGTGGGAGTGACCCCGGCAGTCAGCAGCAGCTCCAGCCCACACGCACTGTTGGCTTTCCCTCTCAAATCTCTGTTCTCAGATCTAGGACTTGGTACATCAATTCTTCCTTAAACCGCCCCCCCCCCCCTTTTTCCAAGCACATCTAAACCAACTTTCCCCACCCCGCCGTGGTTAATCTGGGACTGAAAAGGGGCCACGTACCTCCCGGAGTCAGAGCTGGTGATTCGAGCGCTCGAAAGAGGACAGCAGCGGTGAGGGACGGACGTACACAAAGTTTTAATTTTATTTTTCTCTGGTTGGAGACTCATCTTGTAACATGCATGCATTTCAAAACAGTAACAGTGTCTCAAACTGCTCCTAGCAAACAGACAAGCACAGAGGACTTAAAATTCCTATTTAAAAAACAGCAGTGAAAAAAACCCTAGAATACCTTTAAATTTTATTTTTTTTGCTTTTTTTTTAGTTTTTTTAGGTTTTAGATTAAACTTAATTTATTCACATTTTCTGTTGGTTTTTTTCAGTTGCACTGATTAGCCCTGGCCACCCCCCTTGACCTGCGTGTAACACGCTCGCTGGACACCGCTCCGTCCGGCTGCGTTTGGCCTCGTGCAGCTGAACAAAGAGCAGCACGACGGCCGAGTGGTGAAAACTGAAACCACTAAAACCCAGTGGACGACGGGCAGCTGGTTCCCCCAGCTTTTGCCATCACCGTTACAGCGGACTCGCTTCCCAGAGCGAGGGAACGGGTAGCGGCTAACGCAGACCGGCTCTGCGGAGCAGGGGAAGGCGACAGGCGAGCCTGGGACGGGGCGCGAGGACACGGGCGGGGAGAGGGTGGCTGTTGTGGTTTCGGAGCTGTTTTAAGGCCGATCTGGCTCAGATCGGGGCCGCGGGGTTGAGGACACCCACGCTGACTTCTGACGGGTTTGTACCACCTCGAGGTGAAACTCTCTGACCTCGGTGCAGCTTGAGGGAGCATCGGTAACACTGCACAGTGGGCAGAGGGGGAGAGGCGTCCGTCCCTCGAGGCCAAGCTGCGGCCCAGGGCTACCACGCAACCTTGAGTGGTGCCCTCCTGGGCTAGGAGGCCAGTCCCCGGCCGAGGGCCCTCCTGCCGGGCGCTGTGGCAGGAGAAAGCAGGAGTCTCCCCCCAGAAAGGGAAGGAAGACCGGAGTGGTTTAGTGTTCTTGCCGATTATAATCCAATTCAAAAGCGGGACTCTGGGCTGGGGGAGTGCAGCCTCATTTATGCAGGAAAGCTGGAGTCACCTACTGCCCCAGAAGTTCTCCCTGGGATGAATTTCACAAACCACGGCTTTTCTAATTAAATCAGGTCAATCAGAGGCGCGTCGATCCCAACGCTCCTCGCTGGGAGAGCTGAACTCCTGCCAACGTAGAGCAAGCGCCAGCCCCTCTGCCCAGCGCCGAGGCGACGGGCGGGTGCTGCCGGGTACCTCCAGAACACGTGGCTCCCGTTAAAGGGTGACCCACCGTGTTCTCCAGTGGGGTTTTTTATTGCACTATTGGAGCAGAACAGCACCCGAAGCGCAGCTCCGCGCTCTGCCTTCCCTCTCCCGCTCGTCTTTACGCCGCAGGAGCAATCTCACGGGGGAAGGCGCTACGTTCTAGGTTCAAAGCAGTTTTTAAGTCCTTACGATTTGACAGCTTAGGCCCACGGTCAGAAAGGGAGAGACCCTCGGTACAAGCGGGGCTACGGACCCTGCAGCTCGCTCCTCACACCCCCCTTGCCTTCGGGCGCCGGAGAGACACTGCGCACAGACGGGGGTTATTCCAACTCCAGGTAACCAAAGAATTGCGCTGCGATTTCTTGCGAACTCCCGCGCTCCGAGCAGGGTCTGAGCGCCCTGTCTACCTACGGCAACTCCTTCAGCTGAGGGGGGGTTTCAGTCGAATGCGCTTCAGTGTAAAGTGTTCCGCAGGGTACATGCTACAGACAGAAATACCTACATTCAGCAAACTAGAACTAAATTCACACCAGAAACGGACAACAAACTAGCACAAGCAGTTGTAAAAACCAGAATTGTAAAGGGTTGGGTTTTCCTTTTAAATACTCGAGTTAAAAAAATGACCTAAAACAAGATTTAAAAAAAAAAAACAAACCAAAGAAAACAAAACAAACCCAAACCAAACAGGAAAAAAAAAAATGTCCCTTTTAAAAACAAATATTTGCAGCTTCACTTCTTATTCTGGTAATAAAAATACTGTCTAGAAACAAAAATTAGCATCTTTAACATAATGCTACCTCTCAAAATGTAAACAATATACAAAATGCTTATGTTAAACAAAGTTCCATACCTGGGTAATACATCATTACGTGAGAAAACTGCATTTCATTTCTTTAATACGCACAGTATGGCAACTGGACAGAAGTGGCAGAACGGGGGAAGCGCTGAAGTGAATCCAGTCTGGGGGGCTTTTCCTATCCCTTGAGCCAGAGACAGCCAATTTAATTCCAGCAGGAGTTTGTTTTGGAGTGGAGTAAGAAAACGGAGTTAACTGCTCGTAAGCCCTTAGTATCCTGACTTCTGCAAAGGCTGCTCCAGGAACTAAATGCATTTTAATTTCCTTCCCGTTGATGAAATTCAGGGGATGAGAGCGTTGCTCGTAGCTACACGAGCTTCGCTTTCCTGCTCTCTTTGGGCTGTTTGTTTTGTAGCGGCTCCGTGCGGGATGTTGGCAGTTCGCTAATTCCCTGCTCTCCTCCTCCCCCCTTTTCTCCTCTTTTTTTTTTCTCCCTTTCCTCTCACGTGCAGTTTAAAGATGGAACAGTCGAAGAGGCCCAAGGTAGCTTCCCAAAAGGAGAAGGGCAAACTTACCAGGCCAAAGCTGCAGATTCAATGCAGGTTTTTTGAACTGTCAAGAATAAAAAGTGATTGGTATTTAATTCCTAACTGATAGTAAACGTAAGTGCTTATTGTTCAAGAGAAAAGCAACCAATATAATGCCCACAAAACGAAGCTGACGATACCCTCGAAGTCCTCCCTTTTTTTGAAGTGTTCTCATAGCTGCATTTGTTTTGTGACCTTTCCAGCTACACTTTAAGACATGAGACTCTTCGGCCTCCCAGACAAACGGCGTGTAGCCTCCACATCACCCAGAACAGGGACTGGACTACGGCGGCAGAAGAAACTTGTCCCGCGTCAAAGGGAATGACCCACGAATGAATAAAAAGATTCATATCCCGTGATGAGCCCTACTATTAATTTTTGCTTTCTCAAAGACTCTATTTACAGTGCACTCTTACGGGCTGAAACTTTAGCCCCCTTCTGTCCCCTTTCAAAGTTGAGACCTGTGGGATCCACCTCACGAATGTGGGTATGAACGGAAGGAAAAAGAAAGCCCCGAGCCCACGTTCAGAATCCAGAGCAGAGCTAGCGTTAGTCTAAGGAAATTACCAGGATGTGATGAGCACCAGTTATCTCTCAAAAGGACCAAACTCCACACAGCAAACTGTAGCACGCGTTACAGCACAGGACAGACATTCGAAACAGCGTATTCCCGAAACAAAGGCATATGTGAAAACAGTTTCAAGGCAGATAAGCAACGTGTTTCAACTGCGAGAGGTTTGTTCAAAACTCTAAATCCTGCTTAGAAAGAAAAAGGAAATTAAAACAAAACAAAAAACAAACCCAAGGAACCGAAAGTTCTGTAACTTGTGCAGCAGAGCTAACAAAACCCAAAGCAAGTCTGACCAAGCTTGGCTGTGAAAAATATTACAAGCGTTGTGGAGACAAAACAGGACGTTATTCAGTCACGCAAATCAGTTCCGATTCCTTAGGGGAGGGGGGGAGGAAATAATCTGGCGCAAGTGTTCAAACATTTCCACTCCTTGACTGTCGCTCTAGAGAGGGGGATGGAGCAGAGAAGAGTAAAACCAACCACAGCTCAAGTCCCGAGTCCTCTTGAGCAGTGGAACTTGCTCCACAGTCACAGCTCCCAGCACTCCCCACCGGCAGCGAGTCCAATTCCTTCGTGTGCAAGTCTCATTGCCATTGAAAAAAAAAAAGAAAACCACGACTACCCAAAGAACCTCTGTCAGGAAACGAATTCAAGTACCTGTTGCAGATGGGGCGAGTAAGGAAGACTGAACATTAGCTAGATTAACACTGGCAGGACCGCGGTGTGAAGCTGTAATCTAAGAGACACGGCAACTCCCGACCGAGGCGCGGCAGGGAAACGCTCCAGAGAGTCAAACACCGTCCCATATCTACAGGTACAAAATGCCTTTCTTGGGTTTTGTTCGCTTTTGTTTTGGTTTTTTTTGTCCTTTTCTTATACGAAATCTTCATAGCCGGCCAATTTAAAGCACAGTGGGTCCAAGCACGTTATCGTCTGAGGTTGTTCAATGCCTCTACTACTTCTCACACTGTTGGGGTTTGTTTTAGGTTCTAGGAGTGACACCTCTAAGTGATCATCTTTGGTAGATGTTCATTTCCCTCGTCTCTCTTGTAAATCGAGTGCAGTTACAAAAACGTTTTCGTTACTTAAATTAACCAAAAAAAACATATAAAGTGTCCCAGTCTGAATTTACCTAAAGTTCAGCGACTCCTCCTTATCAGAGTATTATTTTCCATCCTTGAAATGGTGAGCTATTTTCCTTCCAATTCCTACCAAGAGGGAAATAAAAGGGCTTGTTTGTCTTTCTGGTAGACAGTCCGATAAAGAAAAAAAACCAAAACACCCACCAAAATAAAGCAGTTGTAGTAGTTTGTGGAATCAGGCACTGCTGCACTCCCACCGAACGCGATCTAGAGAGACCCCTTCTATACAGTGCCAAGCATCGTATCCCTACGGGATCCTCTTCAGCAGAGGAGAGAAAATGTCACTAGAAAGAGCAGTGCGGAAACAATGCACTTTGCTGGATTGTAAAAAGCCCTCAAATCTATGTCTGGGCACTTCTGAAACATAAAAACCCACTTTTCCACCTGGGTCAAGTGGACTGTTGGAGGGTGCACCTAGAATTAAGTCTTCTCTTAAGTCACACAGCGCCACACACACGCACACTCTTGCACACACACCCACACACCCACACACACCCCACGTGCTGCTACAGTGTCTGTTCGAGTGTCACAGGCTGCGTTCTCTGTTTGGAAGTAGCCCCTCTTCTCTTCATTTCTCGACGAAGGCTGGAGACGACTATGTCAGGATATTGGAGATAAATTCATTGAAGCGTTTAGAGTACTGCTCGGGGTTCACGGTGGAGATCTCTGCCCCGGCCTGCAAGGCAGAGAGGAGAGAAGTCACAACACCCTCCTCGGAGGGCGGACCCTGCGGCACTGTCAAGGGTGGAGAGGGCGGACAAGCAGGGAGCGATCGCATCAGCACAGCCTGTCTCTGCCGGGAAAGACCCACAACAACTTGCATGTTCTAGGGGAAAAAAACCTCCAAAACATTTGGAAGGGTCTAAAGAGATCCCCAAGGAAACTGATTTTAGCTCCAGCTGGATCTCCTGCTGAGTCAAAGCACTGGATTTGTTCCCTCAAGGGTTAGAGGAGATTTGGAAGGAGTGTGAAAAAACTCCCATGTCCCGCTAAGCTGGGCTTTTCTCAAGCCCTTCTGGGACGTTCAGGATTGCTGGCAGGAACAGGACCGTCCCCGGGAAGGGGCAGGGTAGAATGCCTCCCTGCGGCCAGTCCGTTGCTGCTCTGTGAGGCTGTTGATGCCACAGCAGAAAAAATGAAGCATCTCCCAGACTGGGGGGGGTGTGAATGCAAGTTACCTCCAAGCACCCCGAGGGGAAGCCCTTCCAGGACAGTCTGAGGAGACAGTTAAGTGAGGGAAGAGCTGTTCCTGGGCATGGGGATCACTGGAGAATTTCCACACTGGTAGAAAAATCAGCGTCAGGAGACGTGGCACATCCGCACGCAGGCATGCACGGCCAAGGCGAAGCCCCAAAGCCCATCCTCCCTGCGGGTCTCCTCTTACCCCATGTTTCACTGTTTTGGCAGCATGTGCAGCTTTCTTCTTCGCATCATATGGCGTAAGAATGTCTATAATGGCCATGAAGTACACTTCCTTCTTGGGGGCACCTAGCAAGGCAAGAGAGTCGCTAGCACACCCTGAGCTGTGAGCAAAGCCCGGCTGCACCCCCACTCCTCGGGAAACAGATGGCAGATCTGGTTTGATGCAACCAGCAGAGAAAGCAAAGGCAGCTGGAGGCTGTAGAAGGGCAGAGAAGAACGACTGGAAGCAGCACACCCGAGGCCCACACACTCTTGGAACGTGCCACTGCTCTCCAAGCATCACTTCCACCCATCCCAGCTCACACCATCCACAACGAGGGGCTGCACAGCAAGGGAGAGACACTTGGCAGCGTCTCTGGCTCTGTGGACAACGCGCTCGCTCCATTTAGCCCAGCCAGACCACAGGACACCTCCTCTGCCCTCCACACCTTCTTCAGGGCATTCCTCGATACTCACTTTCGTGGCTTTTCATGGCATAGACGTCGACGGAAGGATCGAACTCTCCAGGCCCGAAGAAGCGAGGGTAGTTGAGGAGATTGCCCGGGCTGTCGGGGGGGGTGCCGTAGGAGGAAATGGGGTTGCCTCCGAGACCATCATTCTCACACTCCTCATCTTCTGCCCGATCCTCCACTTCCATCTCTTCCTGCTCTGCTCGGTCAACATCGTGGATCCCAACCAGCAAGCTGTAGTCCATGATCTTCAGCTGAGCTAAAAACTGGGAGAAAGAGATGAGTGAGAACAACAGCATCCACGTGGGATCGGAAATCCTCGGTCCCAGCCCGGCCAGTACCTCCCTAAACAGACAGGGCTGTAGTAAGTGCTAACCCCTTACTAGACTCCAGCGAATCTCCACGCGAGCTCACACGCCCACTGCCATCAGCAGAACCCCGACTCTACCCGCTCGGCTGAGCCGGGAATGACTTGCTCTGCGGTCACTGTGAGGCAGAGGCTGCAGCGAGGATCCAGTGACGGGAGACAGAGCGAAAGCTGCCCCCCAGGAAACTCTACCTCCACATCCCGCTTCAGCTTTTCAAGGAAGTTCTTTTTACTCTCTTCTCCAACATGCAGCTTCTGACCCTCATTCAAGAAGTCGTTGTCCTTGAATGTTGGTAGATCCTTGGCCTGCAACAAAAAGCCTCTGTCAGATTCTTCAAGCCCCCGCTTCTTAGGGGAGGGCTGGAACACTGATCCTGGAGCAACGTGTTGGTTGCACAGAGACTCTGACGGAGTCTGGGCTTGCACCAGGAGCTTTTGCCTTTTTAGAAGGTGAAGGGGCTCATCCCGTCCAGTAAGTATGAAAACAGCATCAGGCAGAGGACAATAACTGTCAGTGAATCCCTGTGCTGAGCTGTACCCGGGGGGGCAACCGAAGGGAGACAGCAACTCAACTTTAACACTGCCAGGGAGATGTGCTGCAGGCTGAGAGCTTGACAGCCGCGCTCCAGCCAGAGATGGGCCAAGCGGCTCCCAGAATAGAAAAGAAACGCACGCTGTTGGCTTCTGACTGGGGAGGGAGGGGTGAGGGCTTGTAAAGAAATGCTTCTCTTCCTAAAAGCTTGAGGGAAAAAAACCACGAAACCCACTGCTCTTTGAGGAATCCGCTTGCAGCGGGCCCTGAGGATTTCTCCGGGATTTCTCTTTGCGCAACTGGGAATGAAATGATTTTGTTCTTAGAATGACACATGAGCGTGTGGTGGTTTTATATCGATCTAATACGACTGGTCTGAGACAAACTGCGTAAGCAGAAGCAGCCAGGGAGTAAAGAGCCAGTGAGCTGTTTACTGGGGCACGACGGAGCTGTGCCTTGACGCCAGAGCCTTCGGTGTGAACGGGAGCTCCGTGGTTTATGGCAGAGATCTAATTTTAGGCCAGGCTGGAGGTTGCTTAAAGAGAATTTCTTGAATTAAAAATTAAAGAGCTTGCTAAGAGAACTTACCCTGCAGTTCCAAACCTGAAAATCCCACGTGCAAAACATGTGGCACCCAGAGTTACTGCTGGGATTGCAACAGGATTTTTCACTGCAGCACCACAGCCAAAGCTTTGCAAGGGCAGGATTCTTAGTCAGAAGTTTCCCCAGTGGCACCAGAAAGCTCCCAACCATGCTGAGATAAGCCAAGAACCTGAGAGGAGCTGGTCTGGGTTAGGAAGCATCTGTTCCAAAAGCTAACTGCTGACCCGACTCGCTTTGGTACTCGGGGAGAGCTATGAAGAAACCCTTCCACAAAGTCACCACTGCACTAACGTGGGGTTTGGTACTCGGGGAATTGGCCCCCCAGAAGCTCCCCCCACTCCCAGTAGTGTCAACATCACAGAGCAGGGCAGGGCAGCACCAGATCGGCACCATCCCCTCCTGAGCAGTTACTGGGCGCAGCCTGAACGGTGGGACAGAAACGTCAGGGCCCATTTAACATCTCCTGCTCAACACCCCTTTGGAAAAGGGAAACCAGTTGGATCCCATCTGCTGCCAGCACCAGGAGGGAGGAAAGGCTGCCCGGGGACGGTCCGTACCTTCTCTTTATCGCTTGCTTCCCTGGATACCGTTGAGCCCTGAGAAAAGAACAGAGATTTGCTGCACTGTGTGTCATGTTCCCACAGAATTCAGAGACACATCCAATTCCTCCACGCGGAAAAAGAATTATTTTTTAAATCAGTGCTCAACCCCTTTTTCATGCCCGAGAGAGGCTTAGAGATCTCCCTGGTGTAGCGTGGGCCATTTGGGGTGGAGGAATGGAACAACATTTGAGCCTCAAGCAAAGCCCCGTCCAGATCCCTCCAAACCCAATCCTCTGAACAAAAAGCAAAGCCCAGGAGGACCTTGTCAAGTAGGTGTTACGAAGACCAACTCCCACCCTCCTGGAAAAGGAGCTCTCGGCTCCAGCGCTGCCCCCGGCCCTCACCTTCAGGTCGTATTTCCGGTGCACAGTCAGCCTGTGACTAAACACGTTTCTGGTAACCACCATGTAGGTTTCCACCCCGTCCACGGTGAGCCGGTACATGCCAAGGAACTGGGGCAGGAGGGTGTTCCCGTGACACTCCACTATGAACTGGAGGACAGCGGGGAGGGGAAGGGCAGAGAAAGACAGAACTGTCACACAAAACCCATCTCTGAGAGAACACAGGCTCAGCATGAAGGTGATGGTGAAGCCTCCAGTTCCAGCCACCGGAGAGGGCAAGGAGAGGGCAAGGAGAGGAGGCTTGCAAATGGCTCCCATGGTCTCAAGAGCAGCAAGCCAGGGTAAGAACCCTCCAGGCCTGAGCAGAGACAGAGCGTCCAGCCCGCACTACAGCCAGGCGTAGGCTCCGACGCTCGGTCTCAGTGGGGCGAGGTGGCCGCTGGCCCTGGCTAACTGCACTGCTTGCGGTTACGTGAGCGGATCTGCAAGCAGAGAGCAGATGGGCTGGAGATAATGTGGACCAGGGTAGAACATTTCCAGTTGTCCCACTTTTCCCCCTCCTTCCCTGCTGCACGTAACTGCCTCCTCCTGGGTCCCTCTGGAAAGTCTGATTCCAAGGACTGAATGAGGAGCATGTTTACAGAGCTCGGGTACCAGCAATCCATGAATCCTCAAGGTCAGGGGCAGGGTGAGCTGTGAAGGGGCTCAGCACTGCAAAGCACAAGTGACTGTGCTATGACTGGCTCTCAGAGGGGCTAAACAACACCGTATGCTTTTGCAAAAGCCCTGCCACGTGTGCACGCCGTGAATCCGAGCTCCAGTTCCCCAGCAAATCACCAGACGCTCCCCAAGGCGCTTGCCACTCCCCCTCACAGGGTTCCAGACTCACCGTACCTGGTGGTACTTCTTTAAGATGTTGTGCATCTCTGCTACGTCCTCGCTCGACACTGCCTTAATGACAAACCTCCTGTCGTAGGTGGTGAGGAACCGGGCCCCGCATCGGCCCTGGCTGTCGCTGTTCACTGGGGCGCTTCGCGTCACCGAGTTCTGAGGGAACCAGAACAAAAAGAGTGGGGAGGAGAGGCCGAAGCTGCCACCTCCCTGGAGAAGAAAGAAAAGGAGTCTTGGAAAGCAGATGACTGACCAGGGCCGGCTCCACAACCTGGCCCTGGATGATCAGACACCCCAGGGACTTTGTGCCCCACCTTGGTAACTGTGAGCATGTCCTGGCCAACTCCAGAGCACGCTCGCGAACACGCTCCAGTCGTGACCGTTAACAAGCAAGAATCCCTGAGTGTTAACCCCATTGTTTAGAAGCCTCAACATGGGAGTTTAGAGCTCTCATCTGGGCCTTCTGTTTAAGTGTTCGACTCCAGCAGCCAGCAAGCTCCTTTGAAGATGGTTTTCACTACAGGGTTTTTTCAAGAGGCAGCGTACCCCGGCCAGGACTGCCTAGCATCTCCTCCAAACTGTTCTTTCCCAACAGTCAGGATGTTGCCAAGGTTTAAGGAAAACCAGCACAAAAAGAACTCAACGGCCAGTTGCCCTTCCCATCAAAAAGCAGCTTGTACTGGCAAAAGTCTCACCACTCGACAACGCTTTACAGGTCACCCTGAAACCAAAAGCCACCCTCAGCCTCTGCTGTTCTTGCAATCGGACGAAAAGGATTCCGAGTGTAAATAACTCGGCTGTTCTTCCGACAACCGGCAGCACCTGTCTTTACAGCCCCATCTCCAGCCTTCGCAACGAAACGTCGCAGCTCCCTCCGATGCTCGCAGAGCAACGGGCAGATCCCGCGCAAAGCACGGGGCGAGACTCCGCTAGCGCGTTCCCCCAGCCGCGGGGGCAGCTCTGCGCCGCTGCCTCTCCCCGGGCAGGGGCACGGGCCGTGAGCCTCCTCCCGCTGCTCTTCGCACCTTCCGCACCAAGCCAGGCGGGTCGCCAGTCTCCTGCTTCCTTCCTCCATCGCTTCCCAGCGACCGCCTTCCAACTCCGCCAGTGCTCGTTCAGGAGCCATTTTGTCAGCCACCAGTAAAGGGGCTCACCAGCATTTCCTGGCCACTGGTGGAAGCGGATGGGGAAAGCTGACTCTGAAAGCCAGTGGAACAGACACCCGGGTAGCAGCCTTTAGCTCGGGGCAGGTGTGTCTGGCGGGATCTCGGGGCTGGACAGTGCGTGTCGTGATGGATTTTTTAGCTGCTGTTGTCTCCTGGCCCCGGCTCTCCGAAGAGCAGACAGCAGAGGGAGCTGGCTCTTCTGCAGCCCAGCCTGCTGTGAAAAAGGGATTTACTGTGGCGTGCTGCAAGTGAGCCGAGAGGTTTCCTTTCAGAATGAGGCATTTAAAGCTTTTAAAACTTTAACGAAGCAGGGGAAAAACTCTACTCCTGCCAAAGGCTTTAGAAACTGTCAGGAAAATAAAGGCAAACAACAACAACAACAACAACAAAAACCAACAAAAACCAACCCAAACCAACCCTCGCTTCTTGCTGACATTTGCAGATCAGTCTGTGCTACAGTTTAATCATCCCTCACCTCAAAACCACAGAGCTCTTCTTCTGGAGGAGATGGGAAGCAGAACTCGCCACCACATATGGACATTACCAAATTCACAGCCCTTCGGTTTACTTCGTTCCCTTCCTGGCACTCCCACCTCTTCCACAGTTGGGGTGTTATATTTAGCACCCTGGCTTGACTCCCACTCAAGCCATCACATTTTTCCCACCTGAATTTAGCTCAATGAATGTTTTCTGCTTTCTGTTCCAGCCGGACACTTCTAATGAGCCAAACTGCTCTGCCCCCAGGCTGGGAGAAGCAATCCCTCAGAGCAGCTGGTGAGGGGTACAGGATAAACTGGGTACTGAGAAGCAACAGGACTGAGGGTGCTTCTACACAACTTACTTCACAAGGTTCTTATCATTTGTTAAAAGAAACTGAGGAAAAAAAAAATCTTCTAACGTCATCTACAGAGGATGGGCTGTTTAGAATCCACCTGCCTCCTCCTGCTGGGCTCAGCCCTGTCCCTGTCACCCTGAGCAGAGCTGTGACAGGCAGCAGTTACTATTCCTCCTGGGGCTGGCTGGCTCCTTGCAGGGGAAAAAAAAAAAAAAAAAGCAAAGAAGAGCGTCAGTTCTGCTGGAAAAACGTGTCTCACTTTGAGCAAACACCCTCAGAGTGCCCAGCGCGCCCGAGAACAGGCGGCAGAGTAGGATGGGCCCTGGCAGCCAGGAGAGGCAGTTACACAAGGGAACAAAAAGCCCCAACCACCGATGCTGGGATCCTCAGAGGTCACCCCCTCTCACAGGAGACCCAGCGTGTCCCCACCATGGTCTGGGAACAAGGGGCAGAGGATGGGAGACAGGAGCTCCACATCTGCTCCTTGCCCCGTATCCCGTGAAGCCCAGAACTGGATCGAGCAGCTCCGGCGTCTCACCAGTGCAATGAGCCAGGCAGCTGGAGTGAGAAAACAGATCCCTTCCTTACGTCACCCGTGAAAGAGGGTGGGACCGGGCGATAACCTGGATGTAACCAGGGAGAATTCCGACAGGCGAATACACACGGGTACGCGGAGGTGGACACACACACAGCCAGAAGGAAGGAGTTTGGTGGGATCAACGGGAACAGCTCTGCTCCCACCTCCTCTCCCCGCACACGGGCAGTGGGGAGCATGGCTGGGCTCGCACGGCAAGCGAAGAAGGGGAAGCAAGAAGCTCGCACGGCTCACCCATCGCCCCGGCGCCATCGTTGCCTCTCCGGGCTGGCGGATTCCAGTGAGTGTTCCAGTTGAAGCCCTCGACCAGTCGGCGCTGGCCTATTGCCAGCCTTTATCAAGTGCAGCGGAGCGCCCGAGACACCGGGTTTAATTACCTAACGCCGGGCCTGCTAAAGGCCACGCAGCTATCAAAGCCACCCTCGTTCTCTGTGCTGGCTTTCCCCTTGTTTTTGAGGTCCCCAAGCAGCCTGCTGCTGCTGCTGCTACACATCCCCTGCGAGCACGGGGCCTAGAGCTGTGTGGGGAAGGGTGGCCCTGCTCGAGCAGCAGCTCTGCCATCTCTCTTTCACTGGATTTAAGCCCAGTGGTATTAACACAAGAAACGTCTCTCCCCTCCAAGGCAAGTCTGAGCCTCAGGCCTTAGAGGACACGTTCCCAAGCAGCAGTCACCTCGATAAACCCAATTCCCCAGCACCGACGCTTGGCACACGCGCTGGGTTAAAGCGGCGCCCGAATCGATGAGAACGCGGCAGACTCGTTTTCCCTGCAGATGTTCTGCTCTAGATCATTGTTATCCTCCAGCTGCTGCCTCCCGTTTCATGCCTCGACTGGAAGCTCTCTGGAGCAGGGACCATCTTCTCACTCCAAAATTGCCCAGCGCTCAGCACAGCAAGAGCTGCTCCGTTGCTGGGGGCCCTCAGGGTTCCGGTAAAACCATTCAAACCACGATTATAAACCCATAAAAACCCACCGCACGAGAGCGTTGATACCATCGTTCCTTTTGCCAGCTTGGTGATTCTGTCCTAGGAAACGGTGTTAGGAGGGCAGGGAGAGAAGAGGCGGTACCTGGTAGTCTTGATCGTCGATCCCAAATCTTTCCCGGAGGTTTCGGAAGACCAGGGGACAATACTCCTTAAATTTAAAGCGACTTGGCAAGTTTTCCCTAGGGCAAACAGAAAAGATATCCTTGGGTAATGATCAGCTCGTGAAATCAGACTCAGTTCTTCTCTCACTTCGCTGCTACCCCCCCAGGATATCCAAGCACCACACACACACCTATAAGGCCCCTATTCTGCCAGTATTTACCCTCCTTAGGGTAGCTGGTTTCTTTGGATGCCTACAAAAGTCATCTGTTCACAGAAATGCCTGCAGGATCCAGCCTTTGCCTAACGGGCTCTTTGGCTGAGGGTGGCTGCCTGACAGAACAATCTCCCCTGTCACAAGCACAGATCTGACAGAATCATTTCTCTCTCTCCTCCTCCTTTGTTGCTTTGTTCCGCGCAGTAACGCAGCTGCCCCCTGCAACACGCTGCTGCTGTTCAAGATGAAAAGCTGGAGGAAAGGGAAAGGGACACACACGCACGCACACTCTGATTTCAGATCGGATCAGATCACTCGTGCGTCAAAAGAAAGGTCAGCACACGACCAACCGTCTCACCCAGAACGCAAAGCAGAGAGGGTGAGTCAGCTCCAGTCTGGCATGTTCCAGACCAGTCCCAACCGCTACAGAGCGAGCTCTGCTGCCAGGCCTTGCCAGCCGGGAACAGCCCCTCCCCAGAGCACAGCGGCGAGCGCTCCCCATCGCTGAGGGACGTGGCGTCTGCTCCCTGCCAGAGCTCGCTCTTATGCTGCCCAGGGGGGAGATGCAGAGAGGATGGTCCTGCTCGGACACCACGGGGGATTCTGTCAACTCATTCTCAGTGAGAATCCTTCGCAGCGATAGGTGGGAAACGAAAATCTACGTAGGAGGAGAGGGAAGAGCAGATACTGCAAATTGTAAGTGCCAGAGAAGACAAACTTTGGAATCACACTCCCACTCTGCGAAGCTGATCCCTGGGAAATTCAGTGAAAATGAAGCATTAATGAGGGAGCGCTGGAGACCCGCACACGCCCCGAGCCAGGGCGCAGCACACGGCTCCGAGCACCGGTCACCACTGGGCTTCCAAAATTTCCTCTTCTGGGAAAAGGGAGTGACCTGAGCAGGGCACCGACCTGGGGCACGTGTCCAGCCACACCAGGTCCTCTTGGCATTATAAGAGGGAATAAACCAAGAGGCCGACACCAGGCCAGGCTCCCCCGCAGCAAAGAGCTCTAAACACAGAGACAAACCAAGTTGGGAAGCGCCTACTTACTTGTTGAATAGATGATTGTCCACTTTAATCTTACTGTAGGCCTTGAAGTCATCAGGCATTAACATGACAGGGACGGGAACGTTGCTGAGTTCGTTGATCTACAAGAGAAAGGAGAGAGGAGACTCAAACCTTGTCAGTGGGCTGGTGGCGATGCCAAACACCCCGGGAGCTGGGTTTGAAGCAATATAACCCCTCAGACTTTCAGAGCAACTCGCTGTGCTGAAGCAACCCGGAGAACACCGCGCCACAAGCCACTGAAGCACCTCACTCGGTCCTGTGGTGAGGATTCATTCCCAAGGCAGCCTTGGCTCTTTCATCACCCTCCACTGGTCATCCAAGACACAGCTTAGAACTGAGACAAAGCTCCAGACCAAGAAATAGCAGCTTTTACGTTTTAAACACATCTCCTCTCCCTTTATTTAGGAAATGTCGCACCGGCCAATTTCTCAACCAGTTCTGTTCTAGATCACAGGCGACCAAAGCCTTGAAGCTGAGCAGCCAGAGCAGACTCTGGGCAGCTCTGGCGCAGGGCAGCTCCCCTCTGGATGCTGCTCCTAATCTTGCTGTCTCTTGTTGCTCTTATCCCACCTTCTCTAAAGGGATGAGTCACTCCACTAGATTGTTTTTGCTCCTTAGTCACGTGTGGCAGCCACAGGAATACAGGGAAGCAGAAGAATGAACTTTCAAGCTACTATTGTGCAGACGGGCTCACGCTACAGCACCCAGCAGCGAAAGCGGTGCTAGGAAGATTCAAATAAATGATCAAATCCACCGCTGGACCGTGTCTGGCTCCAGAAAGCCCGTGCGCCGACAAGGCTGTGCCAGCGTTCAAGAGCGGGTCAAGAGGCAGCACGTTTCTGAGCTGCCTTTTCTGAGGACGGCCCCAGCGTGATCTTCACGGGGGTCACCACACGAGCCCCCGCTGATTGAGCTGCTATTAACACGCTGGCTTTAGGAAGCGATTTCAGCACGGTGCCGGCGCCGTGGTTACTGTGCCAAGCAGGTAACGCCGGGCAGGAGCGGACACCACCGGCGAGAGCGGGGTTTGCCTGGGAGTCAGGCCTGGAGGCTGCTCCCAACACCAGAATCTCCAGCAGGTCAGGCACCTTCCGGCACGCCTGGAGAGCTCGCGGCAGGACCCTGCCACCAGCTCCGGCGCTGGGATTGCCCGCTCCTCCCCTCCGACAGGACGCCGAATCCCGTCCCAAAGGCTGCTGCCACATCTCCTCCAAGGAGGCGGCGATGACGGGAGGGCGCGGGAGCTGCTCTGCAGCGGGATCTGTGGCGCAGTCCAACTCTGCAAGGCCCACCGAGGTCCCAGCTCTGCAGGCGCGCCGTGAGCTGATGATACGGGCGAGCCTTTGACGAGGCACGTGTTTTTCACATCCTGTCTCCATCATTGCCAATGAAAAAACCAGCCCAGATTTAACAAACGTCAGACTGGAGGAAAGACACGGGCAGACTGCAAAGAGAAAAGAGGACTATTTTCAGCCACAGTCGTCCCACACAACAGATCAGCGGAAAGTAAACCGACCACCGCTCCTGTCGGGGTGGGTAAGGTACAGGGCAGGGCTTTGAAGAGCATCTGTGTTACAGCAGCACCGAGGAGCGTTAAGCGCTCCCAGAAAGTGCTGTGGGATGGATGGATGGATGGATGGATGGATGGATGGAGAATGCTGCACAGATGAATAAATAATGTCAACACCTCCCCGTTGTTTGTAATCATGGTGGGGCAGGGAGGTTGATACCCAGCCCCGGCCTAACCTAAGGCTCAATCCTGTATGGAGCTGCTCCTCCAGCCACGGCTACGAGAGAGGAATGGCAAGAGAAGGGGACCTCCAGGTGCCGGGGTCCGGCTCGGAGCCCCGTGCGGAGACTTCTCCTGAGGGTGTGAAGCTGGGGGGGCGGGAAGAGACACCGGCTAATTCCCCGTGAAGAAAGAGGCGCTGCCTCCAGCCACTAATTATTGCTGTCTACCAGGAGGGGAAGCCCGACAGCCCAGCTCCTTAGACAACGCCTGTTCTCAGCCCTCCTGTCGGCAGTGGGTAAGGCACAAACAAGCTATTATCAGCTTGTTCCAGCGCGGAGGAAGGGTGCTGACGGCTGAGAGGGAACAGCGATTCAGAGATTGTCTCCTCCCTGCCAGAAATTCAGACACGAATGTGAGCAAAGTGAGATGTCAAGGCGGCTCTGGATGCCCTCGTTTCTGCCAAAGCAGGAACCTCAAAGCGAATGTTGTACCTGTTGCAAGTCTCCTGACTGGCAGAAACGGCGCGCCGGGATACCACGAATCATTTCAAAGATGCCCCCACTCTTCCCAAGATCTAACAGCCTGACAACAGTCTGACAACAGCCAAAAAACATCCCCCTCTGCAGAAGCCTTTCCCCTTTTCCAGCTGCCTACAGCAGAGCTTTCTGGATGCTTCAGGACTCTGGCTCTGGAGGAGATGGGGAGAAGGAGAGGATTTGTGCCGGGGACTAGGACCTGCCAGCGAGCTGAACCGGCCATTTCTACTCCCCGCTCTGACCAGGCTCAGATGGCTACTGGCCCTTTGCTCCCGGCACCAATCTGAAAGCAAAGATGGGGCTTGTGAGGCCTTTTTGTTGTCGTTTTCTCTGTTTTTTTAAGCGAGAGGGACACGCGCTGTGTGCTCCCACAGTAACTCCCGTGCTCGACACCTTTCCTCGGGATCCCAAAGGCAGAGGAATGAAAAGCTCCCCCAGCACCTCGGAAAAGGGATATCCCAAACTCTCCCTTCCCGTAGGAAAACCCTCAGCAGCCAGTGCCCCTTGCTGAGGGTTATCGGGCCAGGTCCTGCAGCAGGGTGCCAAGTGAAACCCCAGACCTGGCCCAAAGGAGCGCAGGGGCCAACGCCGCTCCGCAGAGCTCCTCTCCGCTGCTTATCGTGGTGGAATCTGAGCAGCCTCCGAGAGCAACAACGTGACTAACGCCTGGCACATGTTTGCTCTCTCGCCTTCTCCCCAGGGAGAGGCGTGTAGCGGGAGATTATATATAGCAGAGTGTGTGTCTCCGTGTATTTATGCTACAGAAGGCAAGGTCACGGCAAGGTGCCCAGCAACGAGGTGCCCAGCAACTCCTCCTTCCAGCTCCTGAGGAGCTCATTCCTGCAGGTCAGACCCATCCGTCTCCCCCAAAGAGATGTCACCCAGCCTGTACCCGGACCCTCGGAGATCAGTGGGGCTGGCCACAAGACGGGACGGCGAGATCTCGGCCGTGGTTCTTCGTTCTGGAAGAGGCAGCTGCAGAGAGCAGCGGTGCAGCAGCCGCCAGCACCGCAGTCACGCACCTCGGTCCCTCACCGCAGGGGTCAGGGGCTATTTCGAGAAGTGCGGCCACAGCGAAGAGCAGGTTGGTGCTGCAGAGCGCTCCGCGCCTGGGGGACTTCCACACCTCTGCTACAAAGAGGCTTTAGAGGTCCTCCAAATGGAAAAAGTTAAGAACAGCCAATTTAGAGCAGGAGCTCTTCTGACTGGGGTTCTGCCTCCAGACCCAGCACGACGCTGGTTTTCTGTAAATCACCCAGCTTTTCAGACCTAATCTGCCTCTGGAAAACAAGCCCCTGGTTTCCACGCAGTCCTCTTACGCCAGGAGTTTTCCGTTCCCCACCTTGGTAGAAAACAGACAACCTGACAGGGACCACTCCGGGCTCAAAGCACCATCAAGAAGGGCATTTTGCCACGGCCACCTGCGTCTTGCAGAAAGGCAGAAGACGCTGGTCCAGCCCCTCCCCGGGTCGGAGCCGGCGCCAACGCCACGTGCCCGTCGGCCTCACAAAAGGCCGGGACACACACAGGGCTGGGAGGCTCTCGGCAGAGCTCTGAGGATTGAAAAACCGAGAGGCGTTTTAGACAAATCAATTGACATCCTCACAAGGCAACAGCGGGGGCGTGAAGAAAGAGACGCTCCCCATTTCTCTGCTGGTTTCACCATGTTCTGAGAACAAAGGAGCAATTTCCCAGGCCAGGCGAGATCGCCCGGCCTGTCAAAACAGCACGATCCCAGCCAGAGCCCTGTGGGGAAAGGCAGCCAGATGCCACTGAAGGAGGGAGCAGGGCTGGGACAGCACCAGTAGCTGACAGAGAGAAGAGCTTCAGCTTCCAACTGCCACCCTCCTCTTCCAGCAGCCAGAGGAAGAGCGAGCTCAGCTCTGCTGCTTCTCCGCCTGCCCAGCCGGCAGCTCTCCCCTTCCCCCCGCAGCAGTGGCCAGGCCCTTCGTCCTCAGTCAGCAGAATTCATTTTTGCCTACGCCGCTGAGAAGTCTACAGCCACCCCTGGCCTTACTGGGCTGGGAAAATCCCACCCCCACCTCTGCGGGTTCAGCTTTTCCTTCCCGGTCACTTGAATTCTCGAGCAACACCAGATTCCGGGTTTCATCCGCGGTTGATAATTTCTCTTCTCCGCCAAAGCCAAATCCCTTTTCAATAAAAGGCACATCAATATTCTGTGTCATTCAGGGACAGCTGGTGGAAGGAATGGGCCAGGCATAATTTTGTCTCAAAACCTGACTGTAGCCTCAAAGTGGCAATTACCATTAGTAAATTGATGGGAAAATGCGATTTGTTTACTAACAAGATCCAGATGATGGAGCGTGTGAGTCTACTCTCTAGGATTCTTTACAACAGGAATCTGCTCGGGAAAAATCAAAATACTTTGTTCCTCTCAGAGCCTTTCCGCCGGGCACCTCGAGGTACTTTGCAAGCATTAGATAAACTTTATAACAGGAGAAGGAGGTAAAAGACACGGAGCAAAAAGCATTTCAAGGAGCACGGCGACAAACCCGCACCAGCAGCGAAGCTTTGAGCACAGTACAGCAACTGGGCAATGGTTTGAGAAAGAAAAAACCGATAAAAAATACCGTTTTCCATGAATTAGAGCATGATTAATCAGTACCCAAGCTAACAACCCGCCCTGCGCGATGCTAGGGAAGGGTGACTCTTGTAGTCGATAGTTTCTATCAGCGCTCTGGGCGCAGCAGCACGCTTTCGGTCGGGGGGGAAAAAGCATCTCTTGGTGACAGCGAACCCACCTCTGCCCGACCAAAGCACCCCGAAGGCTGCTGGAAAGGGGTCCTGCCTCACAGGCAGAGGAATCGGTCGGTGCCACCCCCCTGCCCCACCAGCACAGGGCAACCCGCCACCCATCGCAGCCCCTCAGCACAGACTGGGGACCACTGGGAAGCATCCGTCCTCCCAGTCCACCCTGCAAGCGGGCAAAGCCATCGCCTGTCTTGCTTCAAACAGGAGCTGAGGAACGCAGAAGGTAAAACAACCTCCCCACGGCCGCAGCGGTCCATGGCAGAGCAGCCAACAGAGCCCCGCTTTCCTCGCTGAACTACCCAGGAAAATCTTTTCTCTCCATATCCCAGGGAGGAAAAGGGCTCCCGGAATCTCTCTCTTTTAAGAGCAGCTCCCAGGATAAGAAGGTTCAGAGCCACCAGCCTGGATCACACCACGAGCTACGGCCGCCACCGCCATATGCTGCGCTCTCCAGAGGTCAATTAGAGCCGCAGCAGACAGCGAGCGCTGGAAGGGACAGATCCTCGCCGCTCACCCCGTGCCAGGACCAATTTATAGGACTTCCCAACGCCTGATACGTGGCAGATGCTGCTCTGGCCACAATTAACGTGGCAAGGCCAAACCCAAGGCTGCTGCGAAGGGAGAAGCGTGCTGCAAATCCCGGTTTCTGCTCCTGCCCTGGAATACTAACGAGCCGTGTTTTGTAGGGGCTGGCACCGCTCCTGCGGGTCCTGGGAGACCAGCCCGTGCTCCGGCCAGTAAGCGGAGGCTCTGGAGCACTGGAGGGAAGCACACTCAAGGAAGACCCACCTGGCCCGCGGAGGAGATCTACCCATTTCCACAAAAATTGGGGTCTGTTTATGCCTACCCCCTGCCCCTGCCAGCATCCAGAGCCCCAGGGATCACTTCCAAGCGATGAAATGCCACCTAGAGAAGCAGCATCCTGAACTCCACCGTCCACTGAACAAACGGAAACAAGAGCCACCAACTCCCGAACTCACTGGGATCCCAGCGCCTCTGCACAAGCAGCACCTTACAACCGTTTCTATGGTTTCCAGAGCATCACACAACACTGCCATGTTCATCCTGCTGCTCGGTGCGAGATGGCTTCTCCCTTCCCGAACCGTCACGACTTTCCCCCCACCCCGCCACCGGCTGGGCTCCTGTGCACGGGGAACTCCAGCCAGGGCGCGGAGAAGGTGCAGGGAGCGACACGCACGTAACCACCACCGAGGAGCCGCTTCTCCTCTTCCAACACCATGACAACTGCAGGCGCAAGCAAAGCTTCCCCGGGAACCATCGCCACGTTTGCAGCATTTTAAAGCTCCTCACAGACAGCTCGGAAATCGAGGGTGGGCCTCCGTGGCTCCACTTTCTTCTCCCATCTCCACGAGTTCTCCCCTCCACGGTTTCCTAGTTCAAAATGTAGCTGTTGGACTAAACCAGCCAGGGTTGGCCCTCCAGCCACAGCCTCACCCCGATCCCCACTCACCCGGTTTAAATGCTGGCTGGGGACCACCAGGACAGCCAAGACCCAGTTTGTAACTAAAACAGAAAGGCGCCGAACTGGTGTCGCAGACTCATAGCACGTCTGGGGTTGGGAGGGACCTCTGGAGATCACCGAGTCCAACCCCCCTGCCAGAGCAGGGTCACCCAGGGCAGCCCACCCAGGAACAGAGCCAGGGGGGTTCCCATTCTCGGTGTGCTCACATCAGCACTCGCGATGCTCTCCAGACCCAGCGCTGCCCGTATCCACGCCAGCCGCTAACGAGCTTGTTTAAACACGAGGCAGGGCCGAACCCTTGCCAGACTCGGTTAATGGACCCACGGGAATCTCTCCAGTCAACAGAAATGGTGGATCGCAGAAAATGGTCGGTGGTTTGATTTGTCCGTGAAAAAAAACGGTTCATCTCTAAGGCAAGTATTTTGGGTGGAATCTTCCTGGCACGGCCTCGTGGTTCGTGTCGATAGCAGTTTTCTCCCCCTCCTGCTGCAGAGATCCCGAGGCAGGGTTTGGGATTTATCCCTCCTTGTAAAACTCTGCTCCAGAAGCCAAGCATTAAACAGTCACCTGAAAGATTTCTAACCGAGATCCTCCTGAAAATATCCCTCAAGTGTCCAGGCCCGTCTGCTGGAAGCTGCAACATATGCATTTCCACTTCCCATATCACCAGGGCACCGACACCGCCTCCCAAACGCAGACCGGGATCGGGAGAGGAAAATGACCCGGCAGGAATTTGCTGGGAAACGCTGGGTGCCTGTCCCTGGGTGGGGAGAGCACAGCTGAGATTTCCTAACCCCTCAGGACACCGGCCTCCTATTCTGGCAGCGATTTCTCCACACCAGGCATCCGATATAATCTCATTACTAGCTTAGCAGCCTTACCGCGCTGCCCCCGTGCCCTCCTCCCTTTGCCTAAACATTTCACATTTCACAGCCAAGCGCTCCGAAAGTTACAGTGTCTGGGTCCCGCGGCCAGAAAACCCGCCAGATTTGTACCCAGACAGCTACTGGGGAAAGGAAAACAAAGGGGAAAGAGGAAAAAGAGGAAAAAAAAAGGGAAAGAGGAAAAAAAAAGGGAAAGAGGAAAAAAAAGGGAAAGAGGAAAAAAAGGAAAGAGGAAAAAAAGGGAAAGAGGAAAAAAAGGGAAAGAGGAAAAAAAGGGAAAGAGGAAAAAAAAGGGAAAGAGGAAAAAAGGGGAAAGAGGAAAAAAGG
>JAAGNO010023042.1:0-16694 GCA_033439905.1 Ceryle rudis | reverse complement strand
CCTCCTGAAGGAGGACGGGAGTGGAGGGACCCTCTATCCCAGCCCGGCATCCCCTGCTGCCATCCTGGCCCCCGGCGCCACTCGAAGCCCGTAAGGGGCGACGCTGGTGCCCGCTGGCTCCTGCCTGCTGCCTTGAGGCGATGCCACTGCCAAGGCCGGCGGGGGCTGCGTGCCTGGCACCGAGGTAGTGCAGGAGGGGAGGAAGGGTGGGAGGGAGAAGCCCCTGGAAGGGTTCTCCTTGCCAGCCCAAATCCCGCCCGGGGAAGGTGCTAAAGCCATTGGGCTGTGGCATACTCTGGGTGCACCTTGGTCTGAGGAACAGCAGTTTTTTGCTGGCTTCGGTAACATTTACACTTAAACCCGCTGCACCTTGGGCTTGGACCCATGGCTTCATGGCAAGGTAGGTGTGAACTGCTCCTTGTGGCCTAGGGCTCAAGGCAGCTGGTGAAAGGTTGGGAAGTGCTACAGGAGCTTCCTTATCCCTGCAACACACAACCTGTACCTTCAGCCGGACCTCTGAGGTGTGAGGGGTGTACCTTGCCTCCTGCTGATTCACAGGTATAGATCAGAGGGATTTGTCCCCTTTCTTCCCCTCCCCAAGCTGGGTAATCCTGGACTTAGAGAGAAATAGGAAGCAGGGCCCCTGTGTTTTCAACTCCACTGAGCTGAAAAAAGGAAGCCAGTGATGTGGAAATTAGGTTAAACCGCCTAAGTAGGCAGCTTTCTGCACGTAACTAATCTAGCTGATGTATATAGCAGTGCTTAAGTGAATTCCAGTCCGGTTGGTAACTCTGGGACAATCCCAAGCTTCTCAGCTTGGTTTGCAGGACAGGGTGGGAGAGAGGGTGAAAAGAGAGGGAAAGCGCAGGTGAAAATAGAATGTGGAGTGGGATGTGAAGCAGTTCTCCTGCATTGAAATGGAGGAGCAGGTCACCTGAGCTGAGGGTTGCACATCCTGAATGAGACACGGGGAGCAGCAGATAGGAAGCCAGACTCAGATGACAGCTTTAAGACTTTGGCTGCAGCATCTAACTTACAGTGTAGGTGTCACCATGCCCTTTGGGTAGTCTGTTGCTGTGCTCTAGAGCTATCTACACAACTCTGTTTCCTGTTGCACAGGGGTGCATGAGCTTGAAACTGTATCTGCAAGTCATGCCAAGAACAGATCATCAGCCTAGCAACACATCTGCACATGAGCAACAGCTGTGAGCATCCAGCCATGGTACGAGTGATGGCTTTCAAAAAAGGAGCAGCTCCAAGATCACATTAAATGGTCTAGGTGAGAACAGAGTCCTACATATTGGAGGGCTGTGAGGGGCAGAGGCTGGATGTCAGTGGCAGACAAGGGGTGGCCAAGAAAATACCAGCTGCTGATCCATACAGGTTGACTGGAAGACAGCACTTGGTGTAACTTTGCAGTTACCACTGGGCACTAATTAACCCATGTTTCATTAAAGAGGTTATTATTAGAAAGGTGTTTGGAGGAGAGCCCTGGGACATGATTCATTTCAATTGACAGCAGTGGCCCCAAAGCACTAAGGAAGATGCCCTAGTGCTGGCATCATCACTGCCTGTTGTCAGGAGCAAGAGCATATTAAGGAGACAGGCATCCTACCTTGCTTTATGCTCAGATACGTTGGGAAAAGTGGCACAGGACCTAATTGTTCAAAGCTTTGGCTTACTAAACCTAATTAAGGGCTGTGCAGAGGGGAATTTGGCAGTGGTATTTTGTGACAAACTAGATATTGCTTCCTTGTCATGTGCAGTTACCCAGCAGATATGAGGAAGGTAGTTGTTAACCTGCTGGGGGCACAGGGAATGAGAGTTGACTCTCTAGACTGATGCCATTAAGAGCTATCACGTGATCAGAGAAAAATACTGGCTGAGGAGCAGCTGGAGTGAGACATGGGAAGAAAAAGAAATGGGAGAAGAAACAGCCTACCTCTAACCCAAAACACAACTAAGGTGACAATTAGTGCAACAAGGATGGACTGTAAGAAGGGTTGGACTCCCAGGTACTGCAGAGGAGATGAGGAGATCATAGATGCTTTAATATACATTTTATTTTCCTCTTCCTAAGCTTATATGTTCATGTCATTTAATAAAAAGGGGCTTACACAGTTTTCACAGAGCAATCCTTCCTCAAAAGGGGGAGGTGATGGAGGGGGAATTATTTCAGATTTGCTGCAAGGGAGGAGGGAGAAAATTATTTTTTTATTTGCTGCAAGAGCCGTGGCAGGAAACAAAGACAGAGATAGTGTGTCACAATAGGGCTGTGAAGCTTGCCCTGATAACCAGAGGACTTGAGTAAGCACAGAGATACCCTCCTACAAGGACTTCACTAAGGCTGCCTGCTTCGCATGCTCCCTGGAACTGCAGCACACATGCATTTCCCTGCAAAGGTGCATCCCTCTGTGTCAGCAAAAGGAGATGCTGAAGCTCTCAGCTGAGTACTGAATTTCTGGCAGTACAGAACAGTTCAGCTTCCAGCTGCTGCTTCACAGAAAATTAATCAGGGCTGAAGAACTGGAGCAGTGCAAACCCCACAGCTTCCAACAGAGTGTTTGCCTGTCACTGTGGTCATCCGTCCCCAGCTGACATGACACAGAAGCTGTGCAGGGGGAGAATAGTTTGCTCACTGCTATCCCCTGTGCTTTGAGAGAAAATTCAGGGCACTGCTTCATCCCTCTGATTTAGCTGTGGTTAGGTGCAGGAGGGGAGCACAGCTCTCCTCTGACAGTGTCCATAGATCAGCAGTGATAGAGCTTGGCACAGAATGATTTTTCTTCTTGGCTGGACTTAATCTAGGGACAATTGTCTCTTTCTCCTTTCCTTCCCCCCCTGCCTGTGCTTGGAGAGTTTGAATCAAGAGAAACAGACCAGTTCTAGGCTGCTTGGGCAAGAAGTGTGAATTAGAAACCAACCTCCTGTGGAGTTAAAAAGAGGGAAGTACCAGACTCGGAATTACAAACTAACACTTCCATTTTGTCACTTGAAAGCAATAGAAATTCCATGAGTTTAAAGTGGTTCAATTGATAAAAAAAAAAATGTGGAGACTACTAGCCCAAATAATAAATTTGATTCCCCTGAATAACTTGCTCCAAGTGGCATTCTTCAGCCAAAATAAGCTTCCCTAGGGGCATGGGGGTAGGAGGAGAGTGAGAGAACACATCTAGTACCTGCGTGTTTATTAGCTTCTTGCTCTTGGAAGGGGAACAAATTATGAACTCAGGAATAAGCAAACTGTGGAAAATAGGTCTGTGCCTGAAAATGCTCCAGTCCTATCCCATGACATTTAACTGAAGCAGATGACTGGCCTAACAATAGCCAGCGCTATCTTCCTCTCATTCATTGCAGCTTGGCACTAGTCCAAATCTCACCACAGCTGTATCCTCCTCCACCAATACAAGCAAGAGACCAAAGGGTGCAGCTCTAATTTGCTGTCTGCCTTGTGCATGGCTAACTTGTGGGTATACCGAGAAAGGGGAAACAGGCTGGGATTTTTTTTAGCTTGAGCATAGGGGTGAACTTCTCTGAGGAGTGACTTCTCTCCCCTTATCATCCAGAGCTAAGGGAGAGAAAAGGTAAAAATCAGTTATCAGCTAACAGCTTTCCACTCCCGGAACAGTACAAGTTAGAGCAGTGAGGAAATGCTACATCTGAACTGCTCAGTTATGAGTTACTGAAGTGTGAGTAAGCCTAAGCTGGGATGCTCTATTTCCCCATCCTTACTGGAGCTTTCCTGCACCAATACGCTGGAGATAAATGTGCTAACTGTATTACCACTTCCCCGTTTCTCCCTTTATTTAATGGAAACACTGGAGAAAAGTTTACCAGGGAGTCTTAAGGGTCCTGGAGTTGAGAAATAAGGCCTTGCCTCAGTTTGAAAAGCCTGACAGTACACAGCACACTGTGTGTCTGAGGGAGCAGGATGCTGCTCCTCTTCAGAGCAATGAGGTGAAAGTCCCACAGCTGGAAGACATGAGAGCATGCTGCATGAAGGTGGGCTGAACTAGCCTCTTAATAGAAATATCCACAGAATACCATGCCTAAACATGCTGCCCCTGCAGTCAGAACTGCTGTCCCACAGAGCAACGTGGGCAGAAAGGTGAAAAGAACAAAAGGTGCTGTGAAAATGTAGGGACAGATACATTTCTGATATACATGGGAGAAGGGATGGTGAGGTAAGATAGCAACTTGGACCAAGTCGAAAGAGAGAAATCAGTCTGGAACATGACAAGGAAGAGCATGTGGTTAAACCTTGTGCTGTTCCTGAAAATCTTCAGAGAAACTACAGTTCCTGTGCCTCTTGGGCTATGGAAAAGTTGGCCAAGACAGGATACATATCACAGAACATTTGAAGTAGGACGGCATCAAATTGCAAAGAATCCTGCTTTGATTCCAGGGCAGGACTGATAAAGGTGTAGAGACCCAGCCACTCTCCCATTACACAAGTAGGCTCAAACACAAGACATCTTTCAGCACCAACATCAGTTTAATTCTTCCCTCTTCAGGACAGGAACAGGGCAGATACCCCTGGGGTTACATCAGCAAGCAGAAAGAGGGGTGAGGGACAAACTATGCTGGGAAATCCCAGCTAAACATACAGGCAACAAAACCACTCAAGACAGCCCAGGCCGGGGCAGGGTAAGAGAGTAGTTCTTCTGAGTCACTGAGGTGCAGTCCACTCAGCTGCCCAAAACTGCAACCCAAATGACATGTCCAGGAAAATAAAACCAAGTCTTCCTCATGACGTTCTGTCCTGTTCCTAAGAGGCAGCAGGTTATGGTGGCCCTATGCAGCTCCAAAAGTAGTGAAGGAAGCGAGTCCAAGTTTGTGGAACTACAAGGTCAATGCAACGGCTTTGGCTGTTGTGTTCAATACAGCATTGGAAACAGCTGGAATGTCTCGGGCAACTCTCTGAAAAGGCGGCATGTTGGGTCCTTCCAGTGTGTCCAGGATACCTGCAGGGAACAGAAAAAAGGGTAGAATGGCAAGAGTTAGCTCAGATGCAGACGGCACATTTCTTCTTGTTCTTCACTCTGGCCAGGTAGTGGTTGATGGTGGCAGGGCCCAGGACATGCAAAGCACTTGCAGGCAATGGGAGGAGTCATCTAGCCCCAAAGACTGAACAGCAGTAAACACCTCCATCCAGAGACCACAGGTATAGATCAGAGCTTGTCCTTGGGGCAGGGAAACTGCATGTTCCCAAGAGGAACACAGATCCTTTAGCTTTGAGTGTGCCAGATCCAGTCCCCTGCCATTTGACCAAAGTGCAGACATTGCCAGGGATGCTGCTCTGCCAAGGCAGACGGATAAAATCTTCTCCCCACCTCATCTCAGCACAGATCCTGCTCTTAGACCAATTGTCTGCTTTCATCCTGAGATACACTTGCAGAGTCACATCAGGAGCTGCAGCTGGGGGTGCAATCTGGAATTTTTATCACTTCAATGCAAACATAGACCAGGCTTGGCAGGAAACACGTGTACCACTGCAAGTGTCCTCCAGTCCCTGTCAATTACCCTCTCAAGACTGATAATCACTCTTGCTGTGCCTTGGAGAAAATTTCTTGGAGTATATTTTATCCTATTTCATCTGCTGAAAAGTTGCAGATCAGGGCTCAGAATCTTCACTGCATGAATGGATGCAGTATTTACATCTAAAAGGACTTGTAATGAGATGCTATAACCCCAAATTATGCAGATTTAGTTGAAATATCATGAACAGGTCTGGCTGCCTAAACTCATCAAGAGGCTTGCAGAATTGCATATTTACGGATCTGTAAAGTTTCTAGCGATGGGGTGGGGGAAGATTTAATTTTTAAAAATAAAAAAGGAGATCAAGAGTTTGTTAGGAGAAAAGAGAGAGACAGAGAAAGGGGACCTGAACATCTAAAGCCACATAAACAGCACCAACTGAGGAAGATGCAACTTCTGCTGTGTTATACAACACAAGATAAAAAAAGGTGTTATACCAAGAAGGAAAAGACTGATCTCCTGATCAGAGAAAAGCAATCTGACTTCAGCAAGATTCAGGAAGGTACTGAACATCTGCATGCAAGCAGAGTCAGTGCTGTTACACTTCACTTGTGGGAAAGTGTCCTGCCTCAAAACTGAGGCCTTATGTATCAAGACTCAGTGCACAGAAACTACCCCATGTGTACCTGCTGCCCTACTTCCGACAGCTTCCTCTAATAGCTACTGCTGGTCATTCTTGCGTTGGAAACTAGCACAGATGCCCTCAAGAGGGATCCAAACTGTCCATCCTTTCACTCAGAGAAAGCAAAAAGCAGCTTCTCTTCCACTAGATCTAACAGCATACATCTTCATATCTCCCTTGCTTACCTTCTACCACCTTGTGATAAGCAAAGTGCAGATAGAGGAGGAAAAGCATATGCAGAGCAGCCAGGGTCCCGCACAGGATGAGTCGCTGGGTGTGCCCCACAGTGCGTGACACCAACACAGCAACCTAGGAGAGAGGAAGAGATTAGAGACAAGGCAGCTGCTACCCGAGCCTCTGGCACTGCAGTCAGGAGCTCACAGGAAGACAGGCCAGGTAGCGACAGCCAGTGGAAACACTGCTCAGAGCCTTTTTCACAGTTTGCACCAACAAATTCAGAGTAATCTGACTTTGTTTCATGTAGGTGAACCATGCCCAGGCTCACCACAAGTGCAGGATGCTCAGGCATGACTATCCATGGCAGCAAGGGCTGTACAGGAGTAAACCTCTTGCAGCTGTTAGAATGGGTGAAGATATTAATCCAAGCATCACCTCCATACACCAGGGGCCAAATGACCCAGGAGTGTCAGGCTGTTCTTCACAGCAGCCTGACTGGCTGTGAAATGAACTGCCAGGCCCAGGGAACAGCAAGCAAACAACACTTCCCTCCCCTTTTTTGTCCCCAGAAGAGGAGAGCCCCAGACTGCCCGTCCCTTACCATTCGTAGTGTAGAGAGTCCACCAACACCCAACCAGAAGATATAGAAGAGGGAGTGGAAGTGGATATTATAGGTGACAAAGAGAGTAATGCAGTGTCCAAAAAGACCATAACCCTGTCAAAAGAGAAGTGTCCATGTTAGAAGTGTCAGTCCCACACAAAGCATCTCTGATCAAGAGCAGGAGCAGCCTATTCCTGCAATGTGTCACCAAAGCAAAGCTTCACAAACTGCTGATTCAGTGCCAAAGAGTCAACCAGCACAACAATTTTAACAGCAGTTCACACCCACGTAATCTGTTTGAAGGATTCACAGGGATGTGAAATATTGCAGCAGTGTGGGAAATGGAGGAAAGAACCTCTGCTTGTAAAGAAATTAGAAACTCCTGTTTTTTTTACCACCAGGCGCTCAGATCAGGAAGTGTGTAGCAGGAGACCTGCATGAAGGAACTGCCCCTTTGTGCTATTGCTACACCCGGGATAGTGCAGGTCAGAAAAGCACCCTCGAATTCCTGGTTGTCCCAGTGCAGTTACCTGGGACCACTGATTTACAAGGATTTTCCCCCATTCTCTGTGGAGAGCTGCAGCCAGCTTACATCTATACATACCAACAGTGACAGCATCTGCACCATCGTGATTTGTGCGTTGCACAGATACGCCAGGAAATAGATGAAAGAGGAGACACCCAACCAGTAACCGAAGCAGGTGCCAATAGCTGTGCCCATCAGCGTGCCTTCTCTCTGTGAAGACAGCATCAGCATGAGGAGGACTCAAAGAATTGACCTGCCAGCACCCAAATTCCACCTCAGAGAATCTCAGAGCCTTTCTAGGCATTATCAAATATCTGTCTAGCAGCATTCAGGGTGCCATGTGACCTACACCCCAGCTCTTGCAGCAGCAGGGCATCAGGACTTTCTGATGTATCCTTCCTCCCAACCCCAATCCAACAGGTTCTTCTTCAAATCAATCTGCTTTACAGTGAGATGCTCAGTCATGGAAGAGTTATCCACTCCATTTTTAGTGTTGTTATAGCAATCCAGAGGCCAGTCAAGTCACAACTTATCACTGAGACTCAACGTACAATGATGGTGTCCGAGGTCTTCATCCCATGCAAAAGGATGGCCACCAGTGTGAAAACCAGCATAAGGGGTCCATACAGCTCGCCTGCAATCTTCTACGGAGGAGACAGACCAAGGAAAGTTTGGTTAGTGCTCCTGAATGCCAGACTTCCCACCTCAAGCAACATGAGAAATTCCCTGGATGAAGCTTCTCAGGTAGCTAGGTGATAAGTAACAGCAAGGGACTGATGATGTCAACCAGGCAGAAGAGGAGTTTGGGATGTGTGAAGTCTAGAGGTCTAGAACTGTACCAGTGCTAAAGGTAGCACACTGAGTTTTGGAACAACCATGGGGAAGGACTTACCAATATTTTCAAGGAGATGAACACCTAACAAACTGAAGTCCTTAGCAACATGGACTACTTTAGTTTTACAAGGTGTCTGTGGGACACTTGGCCATGGAGTCTGATTCAGCAAAAGGGAACTTACCTGTGGGAAGTTAATCATCTTCACAGGAATCATGGACTCCAGCAGTCTGCATCACAGCAAAGCAGGAAATGACAGCAGGATCAAGGAGGACATGTTAACAAAATATGGATGGTTAACGGAATGTTTCAAAAGTAAGAGATCCCATACACCCATTACCAGTGTTTTCTGCTGTCATCACAGGCCTTGAGGGACACAGATTCCTTCTAAAGGGTCCCATAAGGTAACTTAGAGGAGAAGAACCTTACTGCCAGTGGGCTAACTTATCTGCAGGACAACTCAGTGAAAATGTTTAGGGATACACCCAGGAACGAGAGCTCACTGCCAGAACAGCAGGAAGGAATGTCACCTTTCTTCATCCATTCACACAAAACTTTCCCTTTCTTGGCACAGCCACACTGCAAACCCAACAGAAGCCACGTGATGCAGCCGAGTACTAAAAGGCTGAAGATGCCTCAAAGCCCTTTGTTGTGCCCCAAGCAGCAATGCTGAGTAAAAGGGCTGCCAGACCTCCTGGGTAACCTCATTAAAGAGAGCGGGACAAATCAGTGTCCTGCAAATCAGTGCAAGGCTTGCAGCTCACCCCAGCCTGCTCACTCTGGGGGGACAACCAGACTCCGGCTGGCAAGAAGCCACTGCCTCACTGCCCCCCTGCCCCTCCGTGGAGATGGCCCAGCGTAGGCTCTGCCCACCTGGCTCGCACTTGGATAGGCTCCACATCGAAGTAGGGCCGGAGGATGTCGATGTTGGCATAGAGGCTGAAGGCCCTGGAGGCTTGCCTCTTCCCCACCTGCCACATCTGCGGAGAGAAGGGAGCTGACAGTGGCCGGGCGGGCAGGCTGGGCCCCACGGGGCTGGGGGCGGCTGAGGGCCACGCTCACCTCATCGGCCCCCAGCCGGCCCCGCTGCCCCCGCAGCCCCTTCAGGCCCAGGAACTCCCCGTCCTCCTCCTCGGCGGCCCCCCTCCCCAGCCGAGCACAACAGCCAGCATTCAAGCCCCCTTCCCTCCCTCCCCTCGCACAACAGCAGCGCAGTGGCAGCCACGCCACCTCCCAGCAACCAGCAGCACGCGAGGGCACCGCCGGGGCACCTGAAAGAGTCAAAGCCAAAGAAAGGGAGACAAAGGAGGAGAAAAGGATACGCAGGAACGGGCCAGCGTGTCTGCTCCGACAGCGCGGAGAGGCAGGCGCCCACCGAGGGACGGGCGAGCTCACGGGGAGGCCGGCACGCACGGGCGCGCACAGGCGTGGACGCATGCACACGCGTGCACACGCTCGCAGGGGTCCGAGCCGCTGCAGTAGGGATGGAGACGGGCAGTCACACCCGCTTCCGACCGTGCAGGAGCAGGGAAAAGCATCCCGGCCCCTTTCCGTCTCACAGCCCCGGCCCCGAGTGGGGTAGCTCCGGGCTTGGGCTACCCGCTCTCCACTGTACCCGGGATGTACCTCTCAGGGACAGCGGGGAGAATAAAACGTGGGGTTAGGGGTGAGGGGACGGCTCGTGGGTGGATGAAGCGGGGACCCTGCTAGCCCGACGTGGGGAGAAGCCACTCCGCGGGCAACCCGGCCCCGCAGCGCCCAGGCTGGGGCGAGGAGCCGCCGGCGCACCCCGGGGATAAAGGGAACAGGTTGTCCGGCCCTGGCCAAGACCTCGCAGTGCTGCAAGGGGCCTTGCCCGGGGCTAGGCGTCCGCCGGGACCTAGGCACGCAGTCGGCAGCCCTCCCGGAGCTGGGCTCTGGTCCGAGAAACCCATATATTGTCGGGCTGACTCTCCCGAAGTTCTTTCTTTCGCGAGCTGCTGCTGCACCCCCCGGGGAGTTTGGTGGGAGCGCTGCCCTTGCGCGGTGGATGCCCGGCCTCTTTCGCCGTTGGCCATTTCCAGGCTGCCCCGAAGCGGGGAAGACAGAGAGGCCTCTTCTGAAGTGCTATCGAATGGCACAGGACGCCTTTGGGAGCCCAGCCAAGGCGTGTCAAAGGCGGTTTGAGCGGCGAGGCATTTAAACGCTACAATGGGTGGCTTTCTGGCGTGTGCTTTACTCCCTCCCAGCTTAGAACCGGGAGGACGGAGAAGGCGTTTTTACCGAGCTGCTACAGGGATGGGTGCGACATCCCCAGACCCCCGAGTGTCGGCGGGGGGACAACCCCTGCCCCGTGCCGCGGCCGGGAGCGGGAAGCGCCCGTCTCTTCTGCCTCTCCCCGCAACTTTTGCTCCCCAGCTCGATTTAACCGGGGCTGCTGGGTGCGTGGGGCTGCCGACCTGCAGCACCCGCTCCAGCGCGGCGGGTAACCGGGTCCTGCGAAGGGAGCTTGTTTCGGGGCGGGGATGAGCTCTCTGTAGCGCTGCCAGGAGAAGCGAGATTTGGGAGTGGGAGAGCAAAGCCCTTCCGTTTATGAAGATATATCTTTTAGTGTTTCACCCCAATTTGTTTCCCTGCTCTCTCTTTTTCTTCCCCTCCTTGTCCCAGCTCTCGCCTCTCGTTATTTCCTCTCTGCTCCCTTCTTCTCTCCCTTCCCGGTCCCTCGCGGCAGACACCCCCTTTGTCCCCCCTCCCTGGCTCTGTGTCGAGGCAGCAGCCCTAGAGAGGCGCGGTGCCGCTGCCGGGGTGCCCGGGAGAGCCGAGGGCGAGCGGGGCTGCTGCACTTTTATGGGGCGGTTAATCAACTGCACATCAGCGAGACAGCGCATCAGCCCATCTGCTTAATATATATTCAGGAGGGTTCCAGACCTTTTGAAGTCTAATTTCTTCCCCGAGAGAACGCGCCGGGTAATTTACCATCATTTCATAGGCAGGGAGGCCGTCGGGTTAACCCTTTCCCCAAGCGCTGCCGTCGCGGGTTTTCCTCCCGAGCGGGCAACTTTTAACGCCTCGTCGCCTCACCGCAAACTTGTAAAAGTGCCTCTTTAATGGTACGTGACTCGCCGAAATAAGACACCCAGCCCACCGGGGTAACCCCCTCTGCAACTTGTCAGATCAGTGTGCAGAAGATCTATTTGGGACAACCAAATCCTTCGGTCCCGCCGGGTCAGCGCGTATCATTTCATCGCCACCCAGCCGTTAATATTTTTATGTTTCATGATCTCTGTTTGTGGGGTCCTTTGTTCCCATCCAGTGCTCAGCAACACAGTTTTATCTAGGGGCGGAGGGAAGAGGTGCATAGGATGGGTAGCGAGTAGCGCAACACGTACGGTCTGTAGTGCAAAACCGCGCTGCAAAACCCTCTCACTGGTGACCGAGAGGGTGACTGAGTCCCGGCCCGGCGGGCGCGGGAGGGTGCGGTGATCGCTGCGCTAGCAGCGCAACGGGGCGGGACACGCCTCGGCGGTGGCCGGTCCATCTACCCAGTCCCCGGGGGTGCGTCCCGACAACGACCCAGCCGAGCTGTCGGAGCTCCGGCCCCGGGCTGGGAAAAGCGTTTGACTCCGCATGTTTCTGAACTTTTATTTCCTTCTGCTTCCTTCCTCCAGGGCTCTGCTGAGCAGGGTCATAGATGCACTGACGAAGCGCTCGGCTATTCCGCACCTCCCTCCCAGGTGTAAAGTTTTCTGGTTCAGGGAACACTTTCAAATAAGCCCGAGACTGTTTATCGACATCACTTGCTTCTCATAAACCCCAAAAAGCTACTCTCGAGGACCCGGGAAGGACTGAGCGCTGCTCGAACGCTCTGCCGGAGCCGCTGCTGCCGTCGTCGTGCCTTCAGTCCCCACCTGCACTCGCTTATCTACAGTCAATATTTTTATCCTGCCCGAGGCTGGACATTTTTACCCTGTCCTGGCTCCGGGGCGGTATCCGCGACCAACATCTCCTCCCGGCCTCCCGAAGCCCCCCAGCAGCCGGCGGGCACCGGCTCCCTCCCGTCGGGGCCGCCCCCCCCTTCTCTCTGGGAGCGGTGCGAGAAGGCCGGTTTATTTATTTATTTAATCCACCAGCCCAGCTTCTCCGAGAGCTAGGGACAATAACACGCCCTGCAAAACCTTTTTCTCTAAAGTCCCCGTCTAAAAAAGAGTGGTGATGGTTCATTATCTCTTAAAAAAAAAAAAAACCAACCAAAAAACTGAAAAACATAGAAAGGCTAGTCCTTTAGTCGAAGTGTTTTGCAGGGAGAGTTACTCCTCGTGACGAGGCCGAGAGAAGGCTTTCTGATGGTTTCCACTGGAGTGGGATTAGGCTGTCCACAGGGCTAGAGCAAAGCTGGGAGCCAGGGGAAGCTGGGGTCCCTGTCAGAGAGGGCACTGGGCTATTTTGCAGTCCCTTAAAAAAAAACCCAGAACAAAACAAACCCCCCAAAAAAACAATGGAGGGGGTGTGGTGTGAGTACTTCCATACAGCTGGTTTTCTTTGGATTTCACTTGCTGTGAGCAAAAGTACCACTTTAGTATTTGCTTTGTATTTACGCACATAGTCTTTTATTATTATTATTATTATTATTATCTATTTTCTCACGTGACTACTAATGCTGAACTAACAGCCAGTGCTATAAGAAGGTCCCTCAAAATGCTCCCAGCAAGCTGTGATGATTTATAGGATGACTGTCATGACTATGTACTCAACCCACCAGGGATAGTACAGTTCAGAGCTTGACTAAAGCTCATATAGGGGCTATTTATACAGTTCTTGGTATCTAAGCCACATCTCAGTGTCCTGGGGAGGTGTTATCCTGTCTGTGGAGAAGGACCCAAGGTCCAGCAACGTTAAGTGACTTGCTGTGGACAGGAGCCCAGAGGTAAAGGCAGGGTATGAGTGCAGGCTGTGTGCCACCTTCTTGTCACACCATACACTTCCAGTTGCTTTAAAAGCATTTCCAGTTGCAAGACTTTGTTCAAAGCAAAGGATGTTCAGCTCAGGGCTGGCTTTTCACTAGCAGAGAGATGATTCACCATGCCTCTTGGTAGGGTGGTCCTTCCCCCACACCTGGGGAAACAGGACACGGAGCAAATGCCTTGCCCCAGCTGTTACCTGTTATTAAGGGTGGGTTGAGAGTGAGGGAGGGGTGGAATTTTCTGTTGCAGGATGAAGCTGAGCAACACCTTGGGAAGGATGGCAACTGGCTGCAACTTCCATGAGCAAAATCATTCTCGTGACCCACAGGTTGTTCCCTCGTTAAGTTTGATGAGTACCTGGAGGTGAGGCAGCCAAAACCAGGCTATATAAGTTGCTCCTGTGGGAGCTTCCTCTTAATGTGAGTGAGAGTGTGGGTTTGAGGTAGTTTTTCAGGCCATGTGAGACAATAAAGCACCGTTTGATGTGCAGGACATGCAGTACTCACCAGCCTCGTTCATCTCTGAGGTAGGAAGACTGTTCTTTTTCTGAAATTACACGTGCTGTGGTGTTTGTGGTGAAGCTGTGATAAATACAGTTAGACTTGGGTTGGTGTGTTGTGCTGCTTACCAGAATATTTTGTGAAAATACTCTCAGGGCAAAATTTTATGTGGTTCTTTGCTGGTCATGGAAAGGCTTCTGGATGAAGTACTTATACTTCTGTTACCTGGCTAGCAAAATCTCCAATAGCCCTCTTCCCTACCCTGCAGTCTGGTGACTTTCCCTCTGCATCACAGACTATCCTGAAAGCTTTTTGTTCAAAACAGCTTGAAAAGCTGAAGTCTGGTGCTGTGAGGGTGGAAACTGGGACAGAAGGGTAGTGAACTGCTATTAGGTTCCTAGGGTTTGCCTGTTGAGAAAGACGTCGAAAGCTCAGAAGTGTTGCTGGCGGTAACTTTGGGGTTAGCAAGATCACTTCACTTGGCTGCTGCTGTTGCCTCTGACTGACTGCTGGCTCCATCTCTGGTGCCCCCAGGGGAGCCAAAGTGAGCAGTATTCAAAGCTGAGGCTGCAGGAGTGATGTGTCTTTTGAGGAAAGACATTTTTTAGTTGGTTTCATTACCTAATCTTGCAAAGGCTGCCAGGCATTGTTGCAATAAGCCCACTTCTTAGCAGGGCTCCCTTAAGACTGAGGGTTGTGAAGACTCTGTGCTGTGTTTTTAATGGTGATTTCCCAACCTTGGCCTGCAGTTTGGGCTGCTCCAGGGGCTGGGCATGGTTCAGTGTGAGTTAAGCAGCTATGAGGGACTGGCAGAATATTAGGAAGTTCCTAGTATTGCCCCACACCTGCCTGGGGCTGCTCTTACACTTGGGGACACCCCTGTGGCAGGTATCCCTGGGTCTGCGCCTGCAGTGCTTCCACAGCTGGAGCTTGTGGTGGCAGCCCTAGAGCACAACCTCCCTGATGCTTCCCAATGCTGCAGTGTCCCTGGGTGTGCGCGTGGGGCAATTCAGCTATGGAGGTGTGAGTAGGGCACGAACCTCTCTGTAGCAGTGGTTAAACAAGAATTTAAAGAGGGATTCATAGTTTTTCCACTAGTATTCCCACCCCTGGGAGAAATGATATCTTGAGAGAATGCTTCTATTTGCTCTTTGTCCCTTAGTTGGAAAACAAAAGGAAACCAAAGATAGAAACCAAAGATAGAACCAGCATCTTTCTGGTCTAAGTGAAAACAGTGTCTCACAGAAAACCAAACCTGTGGGTCACTGGGGCTCTGTGGGCGCAGTTTCAAGTGTTCTGAAACTGCAGAAGGGAGCAAGAGAAGTTTTTCCCCAAAATACAAGTAAGAAAAGCGAAAGATCATCACCAAAAGCTAGGTGTCTAGTTTTGTAAAGCTGCTGCTTGTTCAGAGGTTTTCTGTTGTTTCTGTGGTGGGGGAGGAGAATTCAGCCTCTTACTTAAATCCTGAACTGATAGCGATGGGTGCATTCTGCAGTCATGTTTATTACACTTGCATGCCTTGGTAAGATTGGTGGAGATAAGGTATGGACCTGACACTGAGATTCCTGGAGTAGATGGTGGTGCACAAGCAGGGCGTAAGCAGAGGATTAGCAGGTGAGCTTAAATAAGACTCTTCCAAGTCCGCTGCAAGCATTGGGAACAAATAGTTTCTTGTCTTCCTTTGGCAGACCTCGGTTTAGTTTGTTCAAATAATTCCCTAACATTATCGAAGTTGAGAACATTTTTATTTAGTTATTTTTTTCTTATGAAAGCATCAATTTTGATGGATCCTCTCGATTTTCAAAAGCTGAAACTTTAGAAATCTAAATGCACAACATCAAGCCAAGGTGTGTATTTGACTGAAAGAAAAAATGACAGGCAATCTGACCAGTACTGTGCCTTCCTCCACCCCGATTTGTGGCCCACTTACACATCAATTTCAGTTGGCATTTCCTGCACATTTCAATGGTAAGATAAAGACAACTGATTCTGATAATTCAATGTACTTTTGCATTCTGGTTAGTTTGTTTTTAAGATCCTTGGCTTCCTGGTGAGATTACTTGAGTGTTAATCTTTTGGAGAGAAAATTGATCAGAAAATTCTTCAGCCGAGGCAGGAAACACTTTAGTTTACGAAGGGACAGCATCAGATAATTTAAACAGCATTATATATTTTTCACTTTTACCTCTGAGTTTAGTTTCAGATTTTATTATACTAAATTAGTTTGAATAACAGTGTTAGCAGCTGGCTCCTCCTAAGATGTTTAAAGATATTAACTCTACTTTTGAAGCTTTCTGAAAATTTATTTGTACTAATTGTCACCTTCTCATCGTGATCCGGTTCAGCTTTTCCTTTAGCATCACATTATCTAGGAAAAATAGGTGTTAATGGCAACCACCCTTCTGAAGTAAAAGGCTACAAAATCAGTAATAGGAAGCTCCTGTGTGAAGTATATTGTATAGTCAAAGTGAAAGTCCATGAGGGGTCATAATTTCCCCTTCCACAGGATCAAGCTGCAGGAAGAACGGTTTGACCAAACCAAAAATGTATTTAGAAAAGCTTTTGCATGGTAAATAGCAGGACACAGTTATGTTTAACAAACGAGCCAAACCAAACAAACCCCTTTGAAGTTGCCTATAAGCTGTTCTTTTGATTAATTTAAAATTTTAGGTTTACACGCCCTGCAATAAACTTTTTTTTTATTAACATTTTATTGCAACCGAACTTCACGGCTTTTGCGCTCGCCTAATAACAACGCAGTAACCGCTCCGAGGCAGGTGTTCCGAAGGATGCCCTGAATCAACAGACTCGAGTCTGACCCGAGCCAGAAACCGTCATAAAAAAAAAAAACCCAAACAACCGTGAAGCGGCGCCAACGCAGCCGCCCGCTTCGCTCCCCCGCACTCCGCCCAGTGTCCGAAACCTCTGCACAAAGAAAACTCTGTCCCGGGCACGGCT
>JAAGNO010023041.1:0-17448 GCA_033439905.1 Ceryle rudis | reverse complement strand
GTGACCAGTGGTGTCCCCCAGGGATCAGTACTGGGCCCAGTTCTATTCAACATCTTTATTGATGACCTGGATGAGGGATCGAGTCTACCCTTAGTGAATTTGCAGTTGACACCAGGTTGAGGAGCAGTGTCGATACCCTGGAGGGTAAGAAGTAGCTGCAGAGGGACCTGGACAGGCTGGGTCAATGGGCCGCGGCCAATGGTATGAGATTCAACAAGACCAAGTGCAGGGTCCCACGCTTTGGCCACAGTAACCCCCTGCAGCGCTACAGACTGGGGGGCGATTGGCTGGAGAGCGGCCTGGCAGAGAGGGACCTGGGAGTGCTGGTTGACATCTGGCTGAACATGAGCCAGCAGTGTGCCCAGGTAGCCCAGGAGGCCAACAGCATCTTGGCTCCTATCAGGAATAGTGTGGCCAGCAGGTCTACAGATGTAATTCACCCCTGTACTCAGCACTGGTGAGGTTTCACCTCAAGTACTGTGTGCAGTTCTGAGCTCCTCACTTCCAGAAGGATATTGAGGTGCTGGAGCGGGCCCAGAGGAGAGCGATGAGGCTGGGGAAGGGACTGGAAGGAAAGTCTCACGAGGAGAGGCTGAGGGAGCTGGGGTTGTTCAGCCTGGAAGAGACCCAGGGGGGACCTTATTGCTCTCTACAACTACCTGAAGGGAAGCTGTAGTCAGGCGGGGGTTGGGCTCTTCTCCTGGGCAACTAGTGACAGGAGGAGAGGGCACGGCCTGAAGCTGCGCCAGGGGAGGTTTAGGTTGGATCTTAGGAAGAACTTCCTCATAGAAAGATAGAACACTGGAATGGACTGCCCAGGGAGGTGGTGGAGTCACCATTGCTGGAGGTGTTTAAGAAAAGACTGGATGCTGCACTTAGTGGCATGATTTAACTGATGTGATGGTGTTAGGTCATAGGCTGGACTCGATGATCTCAGAAGTCTTTTCCAGCCTCAATGATTCTGCGGTTCTGTGATTATTTACAACACTGCCACAAATAAAGAAAAAATGTCTTCCCATGATTATCTGTTCAGAGCTTGGATATTATACAAAATACTTATGCTGCGGAAAATACCTAGACAGACTGATTAATTGAAACACACTAATCATTTGGAAACAGAAAAAGTAGCACAATCATTTCTAACTAGTTTAGAGTTTTTTAATCGTTTCACATATGTAAAAACAAATTGGCACTAACATCTTTTTTTTTTTTTTTCATTAACATAAAAATACTGCAGTAAAACAATGGTATGGAAACACACAAAGGCATTTTCAGTTAAGGCTCCTACACATATTGCATCTTCTGTAATTAAACATCTATTTCGTAAACTCGTTCTAAATCTTTCCAAGTAACTAAACAAAAAAGCTCAGTTAAACTCATATTCCCTTGTGAGGCTTAACAGAATGAGAAGTACTTTGTAAAATACACAATTAACCACCAAATTGTTTATTAAATGAGATTTTCAATGGCAATCTCAAACCTCATTAATTTAAATACGCATATACTCAGACCCTCACAAAAAGATACAGTAGAAGGGCAAGCCTTGATTGAAACACTGATACCATAAAGTTCATTAACTTAATCCCGGCTCAACCATCTAACTAAACAACTGTATTTCACAATGAATTAGAATAAATGAGGCTCTTGGCTAGCATTGCTTCGTCCAAGGGATAATCGGAAGGCCAATTCCTGGTAATAATGTCAGAAATCAAACAATGATATTGTGCAAGTATTTCCTGCACTGATGTGATCACAGAAATGTCAAGCAGCAAAGAGAAGCCGTTATTAATTTTACCTTCAGGAGCTCAACAATCCTGTAAATCAAATGCACTGTATCTGGAGAAAGTGTGGTGACACCCTGCATAGGAACACCAAGTAATGCCTCATCCCCCATCTCCAGTGGCCAAATCGTAACGGGAAACCCCAGCGCAGCACTGAAAGCAAGCGGCACCCTGGATCTCTCCATTTGAATGTACGATGCAGTGCCAGCCATAATTTAGCTCTATAGTTTTGCAAAAATACAAACACAAGAACCATAACAATTTACAAAAAAAGGTTAACAGCTCCTTCTCACAACAGTGAATGCCCCAGAATGTATCCAACAGCTGTGCAATGTTTTTTAATTCTGGTTGAACTCCCCCCTCCCCACCTCACCCCCCTCAAGATTACTACAGCATTTTTAAAATGTCATGAACATTGAATTTTTGAATTGCTTACATTTGCCTGATGGGCATAAAAGAACTCAAGTTCTCAACAGGACAGCAGCAGCCCTATTTATTCATGTTCCTGCCCTTGTTTTAAAGCAACTGTGATAACAGATTTTATCTGGCTCCTCTTAGACTTCATTACTTACAGTACAGTAATTCTACAAGGACCTTTGACAACTGCACACCCTTTTCAACCACACTTACATTATATAAAACAATGCAAAATCAATACATATTAAACATACAAATAGATTTTGAGCTTTGCAGAGTTTTTGCTTTGCTTTAGTAAACATTCTCTTGTAATTTTAGGAGGAAGTTTCCCATCCTTTCAGAGGAAATTGATCTCCATACAAATAGGTAGAAGTAAGAACATTTTTAAGACCTGTGAAACCCGTTTCTTTAGAACGAGCAGTGAATAGCACTGCTGCTCTTTCCATACAAGATGAGGAGAATCAGAACACTGCTCCTGTGAGCGGCATTGTCCTGACCATCGAGAAACTGCAGGACGTACATATATCCCACAGACAACCCCAAAACACCGTGCTTGATTAAAAGATGCAATTAGGTATTCATTAGCTGACCAAACTCTTGCAATATTAAAACTTGCTTCTTCTATCTACATCAACTTGAAAGAACTTAACATCAAGGTCTTTGTCAAGAGAACTACAAGAAAAATAAAGTGTTCTCTCTCAAGGAATTATTAAACAAAATCCCTGACAATCCAATCGCTTATTCTATCTAGCAAATACTTTTTCTGACAATTAAACCCAGATTATTTTATGATTACTAACTTTGTGGGGTTTATGTTTTCTAACTCTATTTTGTTAGAATCTTCCTTAGACTACTTTGCTCATAAAATTTGTTTCAATCTCTAAAGAATATTTAGCCAAATCAGATAAGCCAACTGCTACCAGCGTTAGTAACAAAAGCAGGTTGTTGAAGACTGTACAGCAGTCAAAAAAGCACTGAATCCCTGATCTTCTACATCCATCTAGTTTCTTTGGCTATACAGGTAGCAACAAATACAAAAAAAACCCACCTTGACTTTATGCACTGATCTACTTTGTAAAAGAAAAAGCAGAAGTATAAAAGTTTCCAATCACATCTGGAAATTGTAGCATACATAAAAAGATCAAAATCAAAATATAAAAATACATTTTTTCTTTATCAAAGTTTTAATACATGGCTATAATACATAATACATTGAGCCATCAATCATAGCTACAGTATTTACAGATGCTTGTTCCACACTACGGCTGGACTCTGGGTATGATATCTCCCTGGGGAAATTCCTCAATTTCAGCATGAAACATCAATTCTAAAGGAGAAAGAAAATAATTATATTTTCTTTTAGAAGCTTCATCTGAGTACAATTCTGTTATTCCTAAAAAGTGCTCTGGCATTCCCCTAAGCCTCCTGCTTCTCTTCCCAATCTCATTATCAACAACTCAGCAGTGGCAAGGGCCACTACTGTCTTTAGAGAACTCTTGTTGCCCTCTCAGATGAGCAGAAGTAGCAATGCTAGCAGCTGATCATTTGCAGTATCACCCTGCATTCAACCTGGACACCAAAACAGAATAAAGTAGATTGAAAGACGGTTAAAAGTTTTGAGAATGTCAGACTCGAGAAGGAAGATTTGTTTAGGGACTCATTCATTTAGGCACATATCTGCTCTGTGTATCATGGTGTAAGCAACACAAGAACCTGGGATAGAAAGAATCATAAATGATACTGCTCACAGCAAGCTGTCACCACAGCAGCTCAGGCACAGGAGACAGCCTAAGGTCAGCAGTAAGGTCCTGGCAGAGAAATTCAGCTAGGCACACTAAACAGCTGATGAAGTAGCCCTTATGGAGCTCTGTGCTGATAAGGGTAGAGTTTTCTTGTATCTGGGTTTCCTTATGTATCTGTACTGCACCCTCAGTGTAGGTGTACTTTCTGCCTTGATAAGAACCCATTCAGCATATAGACCAGGCCATGTTTGCCAACTTGTCAGCCCAGTCAAGTTACACGATTTGTACAACACCACACAACAATGCAACAACGTGCTTTAGCCACTCAAGTTTGAGATTCACATGTTTTTGTTCCCTCATCCTTAGCAGACTGAACTGTCCCTGTTGTTTGGGTAAGTCCTAACAGAATTTCTCTCTTGAAATTACTGGAGTAGACTTTCTAACCTTAGTAATCGCATCTGAGTACCAGAAAAGCTCATCAGTTAAGTCCTGCCACTGGCTTTCCTTGGTTAACTCTTTATTATTTAAAAAATGTTTTAAATAGAATTTAAACATCTATTATCAATTTTACTGTCAAAGATTGTAAATGCTGACATCCAGGTTGGATTTTTTAACTCACCGAGTTACTAGAAATAAGCAGAGCAACTTGGGGCCAGCTGAAATATAGGAATCTGTACATTAAAATTCTAAAGTAATCGGAAGAAGCATGTTGAATCTTCTTCAGCCTCACAACCACAAATCTGTGCTTCAAGTCATGACACTGGATACCTGTTGACTTTTAAGTTGAAACTAGTGATTTTTATGTACTGCATAGGTTCAAGTCACAGGCTGTGTGCATTTGATAGGAAAGCTAAATTGCAATACACCTTTTGGATCCCAGTTGGAAAAACAAAAAGGAAGAAGGCCTAGTCTCTAGCAAAGCTTCTTCTAAGATAAGGGGACAATGTGCTTGCCCTCTCCTCAAGCCTCAAGCAACACAAGCAGTCCTTATTTGAAGTCCTGTTTTGCTGACTTTTCAAAACTTGGGAGCTCCCAAAACCACTGCAGTGTTCTGCTGAAAATAACACTGAACTCAAAATGCATTCAGCATTTGTGAAAGGAACATTAATAACATTAGGGAATCTTTTAAAACACGATCAGAATAAATGCATTTAAAATAGTCAAAATGTTACTGAAGTAAAAGTTATTTTTCCCTTCAAGGAAGGGACACATGCTCTCTTGTTTCAAAATTCATGTTGCTTCAGCCGGGACAACAAGGCTTTTCCTTCCTTTTTAAATTAGTGTTTAAGAAAAAACAGTAAAAAACCAAACACAGACAGAAGCATCTTATGAAGCACTTGCTTTAGAAAGTTGCTAGGAGATGCTTAGTTTTCCTCCACCACATAATTTCTAAGGACTATTCTTGAATACCAAGCGCAGAGCACGGCAGATTAAAGCCTGCGCAAACATTCTGCCTAATAATGTTTCTTACCTTCACTGTGATCTAGCTCTGGTCGGCAAGACAAGAGGATCCAACTTGTCACAGCTAGAATAGCCACTACCAGATTCACCACAATCCATGGCCAAACAATTTCTTCCTCTGTACCTGCCACCCTGGGAAAAGCACATCAACCCATCAGTCAGGAGTGTGCTGGTACATACAGGTTACAATAAAAATTTCAATGGAGCACCATTAAAAAAAAAAGTTGCTAAGCCAGATGTGCAAACAGAACTACTCGTACCATCCTGATGGTCTTGCATTGCAAAGGCCCAGTAAAGAGAGCAGCTACCAAAGACAGCAACACAGCAAACAAACCCCACTATCTCACAGAGAATGTCCGTTTGCAGATTTCAACAGCAAATTCATTTTCTTGGCCAAGAAAAGATGAGCATGCATAGTCCCATTTTACTGTGGTGAAAGATGCCGCACAATGTTGCCAATCACTCTTATTTTTAAGCACTTCCTCATGAGGTAGCAAAGCAAGTGAACAGTAAGCCAGTAAAGTCTGACTAGAAGCCAGTGCAAGGACTGATTTACAGATGCTGTGGTGTGGATGAGACAGGGTTTTCAGGTTATTATTTAAGTTAGACAATACTTTTCTTACTGTCGTAACAGTAGCAGGTAGTGATTTTATTACTAGAATCTAGGCTTTTTAATAAACAAGAAACATTTACAGAATCCCTAAAAAAAAAAAAAAATCTAACTGCCCAAACCAGAACATTTTTATGTAAATGCTTTTGTTCCTCTTCTCCCGATGTACTTTAAGAACTTGTGATACTAGAGTTTAAGTACATTAAACAGATACACTTCAGAAAGTAATGGTTTTGAATGGGATCTCCTAGCATGAAACAGTGCTTCATATTTAATACCAGCTATGCCTGCTAAGCCCTTGCATCCTGTGGCAGACATACCATTTTCCTGCCCTTGAACACAGAAGGGTTAACTCAGTAGGGTCCCATTTCTCCAGCAAAAGGCATTGTTAGGGTTCCTGCCAGATGACATTTTCAGCATCATTCCAACAGGCTCATGTTTGACATATAATGCATCTGTGACCGACATCACCAAACCCCTTGAGTTCTCACATTTTTCAGTGAAATTATAAAAGATTCACAAGCTCAGACAAAGGCCTGTTTAGTAATGAAATCCTTCATTCATACTTTCTTAGGCATGTTGTATAACCTTTTCAATCCACCATTTTGACTAAGGTTCCTAAGTGAACTATCTTATAATTTACAGAAGTGGTTTCTTAAGTGTCCTACCAGAGGCTGCCATTTTCCGAAGGTGGTATGTAGAGGTTAATTCTGTCATATGTCATCTGCTGGCTTAAGGATAAGATAAGAGCAGCAAAGTACACTGGAAGAAATGGAATTAGTAGTGTCAGATATAAACCCCTGAAATGCCGTCTCATCATGATATGATAATTATCAATATTTTTTTTCCCCTTTTGCTCCACTGCCTCTAATCATAGTGTCCTTTAATTCATTTTCTCAACGCTCCTCTGACCCATCAAAATCTGGTTTCTGCATTTTTGCAAACCATCAGCTACATAAAAAGTGGCATCTTGTGATTTTGGTTTTTGCTAAGTCTGTATTTGGTATTCAGAAGTGGGAAAAGAACGAACAACCCCACTCATGCTACTATTGCAAATGCTTTTTAAAAAAACCCTGTAGCCAAGTGCCATAGCCTTTGAATGCTATTTTCAGCTAGTGAGCAAGTCATTTATTCTAAAGTAGAAAATAAACACAGAGGAGTAGTTTGCTGAGTACAGTACACAGGATTTTTCCAACCATCTTTTCTGGACATTTCCTATCCATTTCAAAATACTTACAGAAAGAGGCTACTGCTGCTGGGTCTAGGGTAAGAAAGCCCTTGAGTGCAGCCGATACTTTTGCCAAATCAATCCTGATAACAAAAACATGAGTCATTAACACAGCCCAACAAGGTAATAACATTGTTCCTCTAACAGCATTCTGTTGTTCTTCTACCTCCTGCAAGATACCTTTTTCTGCTTCTGTTTACAGTGTCTTAATATGCAGCTATATCCCACAGGCATGGCAATGGTCCTCGTTATGCCAAATCCAAGAAAGACTGAAACTAAGGAGGGTATTCCATGAAGTTTGTAGCTTTTACACTGCAGTCCCCTCTGGAACAGGGAGAACATGGAGAGATCTGTTCCCTCTCTAGTCCTTACCATTCACTTCCGTGTCCACACCACCGAGTTACGGCAATACAACTGCTCACATAGCTTACACCAGTACAGGAGCAATGAAGAGTAACTCAGGTCTCCTTGCCACCACTACATGAAAAAAAGTCACAATTTCTTCCATAGTACCAACTCATTCACAAGCTTATCATGTTGCCATGGAAACAATCTGTAACTAAAAGAAACATCTAAAACATCTATGAATCTCATCTATTTATGATCTTTTTCTCTCCTCCTTCTGTTCATTCCCACTCTTAAGCTATAATGCAGAAACCAGTTCAAGATATGAGAACTGTTTACACAGCTCTGCTGTAAATGTGACTGGGGAAAAACACATCACATGAAAAGTAACCTGGTAGAAACATTACTTTTTCTACACTCCTCTCCCCACCCAAAAAAAAAAAAAAAAAAGGTCAGCTCTTCCATCTGGTTCACCTCATGATCACACAAAGAGCACCAGTGCATTGAAGCAAGGCAATGGACAGAAATAAGTAAAAAAGGAGCGCATGCACAAGTACACCTTTTGTCTGTATAGCCAGCCACATGTAATATCATTCTTTAAATATATCTCTTTAAATCATCAACAGCAGATCAAGATGTGTTATAAGGAGGAGACAGGAACATATCGCACAGAAATTACATACACCTTTCACATACACACTTACTTTACCTGTCAAAGGCTGAGACTGTACTAACAGACAGCAACAAATAGAACAAACTTTGTGCTGGGTATGCTAGTGTTTTATACTGCTCGAGCAGGTTAGAAACCATGGAAAGCTGTTCTCCTGCCAAAATGTAGATAACAGTGATGTTCCACACAGCATACCCAGCAAGGAAGCCATGGGTAAAGAGTCCCATTACCCTGAAGGGAGAAAAGAACATTACACAAATTTAACATCTTGAATTAGCAAAAATTACAGCTAGAAATGGCCTATAAATCCCACTGTTCAAGCCTGCTGCCATGACAGGATCCCAGCCTCTCACAGATTGTTTCCAAGTGCTTTTTCTGATCTAGTTTTTAAAACTGAAAGCAATGAGACTTCTGCTTCCTCCCTTGACAGGCTGCAGCAGAACCTGAGCACTTAAAGAATACTGAACTGTTCTGCCTGATCCTATCACCACCTCATTACTGCCAGAGGAATCAAATTCTTTCACTTACTGCCTGTACCTTCCCAAGACCACTGCCCCTTACGCTTACACAATGCTCTTAAACTTGTCATCAAGTCAGTCTTTTCATTATCCTCCTTGCTATGAAAAAACTGAGAAGGATGTGCAGGTGTCCAGATAAAACATATCAGAGAAGAAAACAGCTGTCATCGTCCCATTCTGTTTCACAATGTGATAACATATATTAAAAAAAAAACCAAAACATTTTTTGCTATTATGTGCAAGGTTATGCCCCGGTCCAATTTCACTCCTCCCTCTTTTTTAACTAGCCAGGATTTTTCTTTGAGAACTCTCAGAAGTCAGGTATTTTTATTCACATCATATTGCTGACAGACAAATCTCATTTTGTAACACATTTCTTCTGTAGATCTCTATAATGTTTGGGGTTTTTTTTATCAGATTGATCTCTTGCTATTCAAATTCTGTTTGAATCTTTGCAATATTACTTCCTTAATTATTCTTTTTATGGGATGCATTTCACATGTGATGTCTAGAATAGAAATAGATATTCTTGACAACAAATACCAAAAGTTAGAGGACTGAGAAAAACATTATACCCGTTGCATCCCAAACAAAGATTTCGTAGGAATATCCAAGAGAAATAAAGATACATGACAATGATAGAAACAAGGTGCTAACTCTCAGGAGAAAAAAAAAAAAACAAAACCAAACAAACTGCTGATTTCAGCTTAGTTACAAAAAACCATTTATCTTTCACCTGAAACTTCGGTGCACTGAGAGGGCAACATCTCTGGTAGTCCATGAAGCCTTCACATCCATAAGTACATTGATATTTTCAGTGGTTTTAATCAATTCTGCACGGTCAACTGCCTGAAAACGCCCTGAAAGGAAGAGAAAATTAGTTTCAGAGAGTACTGTTACCTTCCATCATCATTTTTCCATTAGTACTTATTAGTGTTAAAAAGCTGTGTATGTCAGAAGTTCAGAAAATTCCTTCCCCCCACTTGCTACACTTTGTCACCTTACAATCATGTCAGGATGCCTCTGTCAGTGTGATACATCCTGGTGGGTAAGGCTATGGATTTAGGAATGTGCAAAGCACTTTGGGTAGTTACTCAGTGTTCCCTGGTACAAAACCAAACCAAACCCAACCCCCGAAAGACCTTCCCCTTGAAAGACTTTTTGCAATATATTGATACTTTCTTCTCAAGGTGCTGTGGCAGTATTGGATCAAATAAGCTCAGCTGGGGACTATCAAACAGCCTTTTTCACCCACACCATGTAATTAAAAAAGTCAACCAAACATGTCAGCACAGCAATACTAACATTCACTGATGAAAATTACCCGGTGTATTTATTTCCAAATGATTTTTTATTATGGGAGAACTTTTTTTTTATTCAATGCAATACTGTAATATTTGGACTTTCAATATAATAATGCTTCCTTTAATTGCAAGAATGTCCTTAAATTACTTAAATCACAAGAAGTACTTACTTTTTTTTTCAATAAACACTTTGCTAACAGGCTGGCTAATTCCAGTGGGAGCAGCAAACACAGGCTGCTGATCTGGGCTCTTTCTGTGCTCATCTTCGATGATGTCCTCCTCATCCAGTTCTGGGTCACTGGAACAGTGTGTTTCGGCTGGCCGAGGTTTCCTATCAGCACAGAACGTAACGAAGCAGAGAAAGAATAGGAAGTAAAATGTAAAACCTGAAGGCTACTAAGAACATGTAACATGTCTAACCTGACAGGTAAGAACTGTCAGATTACTGATCTGTATGATATTCCCCCCATTTATAATTTTAAGGACTAAAGTTCTCATGGAGTTAGTTAACTAAAATCATAAATCTAATCCTTGATTATTTTTTTCCTCCATATTTTGATGCCTTCCTTTGTCAAAACAATAAGGTGGGAATACATATGAAAAGATTAACAAATAAGAAAAAAATATACAAACTAAATAAAAGGTCAAGAAAGTGGATGCTTTTAGTAGAAAGGCAACTAAAATGATTTAAAGGCATAGGTCCTGGAGAAAAGAGAAATAAAAAGGATGAGAAAGCCGCTAAGTTTCTCATAAAATTAAGAAAAAGAGTAAGAATGAAAGAAAGCAGTTACACATTCTGATTTTTTCACGTATGTGAGTGAAATGTTAGGAACGGGCAAACATATTCAGCACTGTAACATGTTCAGGTATACATGAAGTAAACAACTGAAGAAAAGTGAGGTGTTAACCCTGGAAAGAACAGCACCCATACTATTTGTTACACAAGCTGAATGGTATCTTTTGTAATATGACAATGTAAAATCCTACTCGGCCACATTCACCATCACAGTTACTCCAAATTATGAGCTATACTAGTTTTCTCTCACTTTGTTCTTTTTCTCTGCTTGCGGATCCCTGTTTCTTCAGCTTCAGGGACATCCATGCCATTTCCATTCTGAAATAGGGATGCAACTTTTTGCTGGGTAAAAGAGGTCTCGGAATCTGAAGATTTAAAACAAAACATATGGAAGTTTCAAAGCTTTCATAAAAATGGAGATACATTCACTTAAATACATAAATTGTTAGTATATAAGCAGAGTAGCAAAGAAGTGATGATCTTCTGAGCTTTGAATGATATAAAGGATCTATTCTATCACTTTCAAAACTGTATTGCTATTATCTGCATGAGGGTTTGTACCCTATGGAATCTGAAATCAGAAACTGAAACTCTAAGCTACTACTCCCTCAAAGATTACTTGTAGCTGTTTTAAGTACAAGAGCACATGGAGTGTTTTAAGCCAAAATACAAGTTGGCCAATCATATTTCTGTGTTACCAAGTTTTATTCAGTGCTCCTTCCAACTACAATTATTTCACATACCAGTAGGTACTTTCTTCTTCTTGCGTCTCCTCTGAGGGACATCATGAGGTTCAGGAGTTAGGGGCTCACTGCTTTCAGACTGCCGACGAACTGCTGCTTGCACAATGCCATCTGAAAAACAGATGAGAAGATCCACCAACCTTAATTCAGAGCCACTGAGAAACAGGCAAGAAAAAGATGCCTTTTGCTACACTGTGCAGAAACGTCTGTGTTTGCCCAGCTTACAGCTGAGATGAAAGTATACTGGCTAGGAAACACAAGAGTTGGGAAACAAAGGTGATAGCTGACAACCCTCCTTTCACCCTGGCAGGTTCATACCCAGGAGGAAATTTAAGTATCCAAGTAGCAGCACAATTCCCACTTGGGCATACAACAGAGGACTGATTGAAAGAAATTTACCACAGTAGAGAACTGTATCTCTGTGTTTTAATTTCTACATGCAAAGATTATAATGCAAGAGAGAAGAAAAAAGAGTTTGTTACAAGCTGATTCACACATATACATGCTAAGGCCAAATAGCACCATAGCAAAAGGGAATTTAAATTCTAAACTCAAAATCATAGACATATACCATGAGAATAAAGGAGGGGCAGAAAAAAACAACACTGAAGGATATTTACTCCGGTCTAAGGGATTAATTACTATGCTTTGGAGGAACTACATGAATTCACTGAATATTCTAGCAGCATTAGCATCAATTTGCACGATCAGAAGTAGAAAGACAAAGTTATGCTCCATTTCACATAAAATCTGCCTTTCTATAGCTCTCTCAAGCACTGCAGTCTTTATGATAACAACTGAATTTATCTTTGTTTTCACTTCAAGCACAGGTTTTATAAAGCTTTGCTATGGTAAAATGCAAAATTATTAACCAGCAAAGTAATGACTGGAACTGAGGTGTCCTTTGCACCATCATTCGTCTCACTAGAAACACAGTAAACTAAATTTGATCCTTGGAAAACCTTGCTAGCAACAGCTCCACTTGTTGAACTTAAAGGTCTTTCAGTAAGGCATCAATTGTACACTCTTTTAAAGCAAATAAAGGAGGATAAATCATCAAACCATCATATGGACCCAAGTCAACAGAAATCCACTAGACTCTATCAACACATTCTGCCTGCAATCTTGCTTAAAACAGTAAGTTTGTCACCCAGGTTGGTCTTCTTCCCCCCTGGCTCATTCTACGGCACATAGGGACAGCCTGCTTCTGTGCCTTCATAATTTCTTAAAGTAAGGCCAGCCTTCCTGGGCCCTTTTGTTTTCAAGGGCTGCTTCCCAAGGGATTCTCCTAACCAGCATCCTGAATAGTCCAAAGTCAGCCCTCCAGAAGTCCAAGGTAGAGATTTTGCTGTGACTCTCCTAACCACACCACATATTGAAAATACTATCGTGTCATGGTTGCTGTGGCCAAGGCAACCTCTGACCACATCTTCCACCAGCACTTCCCTGTTCGTAAACAACAGGTCTAGCAGGGCACTACCCCTGGGAGGCTCATTTACCACCTGCAAGATATTGGCCAAGGACTGAAATTAAGCCCACTTTTTAAGTGACTTTTATCTTAGTTCATTCAAAAATTCAAGCCCTTAACATATTCAAGGTAACAAGGAACTTACGGCCAGAAATTACTATTTAATGAAGTATTCAAAAATTTAACAAAGGAAGAAGTAGCAGGAATGAAGGAACTTTCTCAGTTTAGTATCAAGACATGCTGTATTAGCAGTACCAGGAACAGGTCTAGGGAGAAAAAGCAGAGGATGGCACAAGTAACTTCAGTTAGTGTTGCAGACTTGTTCTAAAATGACACCACTTTGGGGAAAAAGATTGCAGATATTCAATATAAAATAGATTGTTATAAATTAGCTGAGAAAACTACTTAAAAATAGAGTACAAGACTGAAAACCATCTTATCTGTCAGGAGCTTGGCTACAGAGCAGGTCTCACCCAGGATTACAAACACAGTTTTCAGTCTTGGCAGAGCCTTACCTAATGGAGTCTTTCCTTTGGGTTTCCTTTTTTTGGGACGACTGAGTGGAATTTCATCTGCAGAACATAAACCAGAAGTATAGATGAACAGCATGGAGAAACCTCCATTTCCTTTTCTTCACAGCTGTTCTCCTGCTAGTTAAAAAAGGGATTCCTTTTTACAAGTGAAGACATTCTTCACCTTTTACGGGTAAGATGATAATTCACCAGCTCACACAAGCAGGAGGAGTACAGAAGATGGCAGGAAAACAGGATAAAAAAAAAATAATCTCTCAAGTGCAACAGAGGCTAAATACACACATGCATTTGAGTTAAGTGAAAACCTGAAGAACTAAATGATTCTCCAAAGAATAAACTTGTTTAGAGCACAGTGATGACATTTCAGTTACCTTGATTCACTATGGAAATAGCAAAGAGAACAAAGAAAACAACAGACAGTTCTAGCAATGGCAGTGCAAGTATCCATGCAGTTTAAATAATCAACCTGCATTTAGGAAAAGCATAAAGCTCTATCTTTCAAAAGAGGATGAAGTGACACCAAAAGGAACTACCAATGTTTATGATTCTCTTTAACTCCAGAATAACTCACCTTGGTTTCCACTTCACATTTAACGAGAAACAGTGTTGAAGAGCAGTGTTTAAAGGAACAAAGATGAGAAGAAAGTTAATTTTGTATAAATTACAATTCATAACAGTGAAATTCACACTGCTGGTTTTGTGATTCATTTCCTTATCCCCTCGTTCCCTATGAGCAGCTGTGTACAACAGGGTTAAGGGTAAGAAGCAATCTTCAAGACTCAACACTTTGTTCGAGACTGGGCACAGTTTCTTGATTGGCTAACAGTGAATCAGATTAAAAGCTTTAATCATCTGGCTAATTAAAACTTGTCTTACTGTCTGATATGAAGTTATGAAACATTTCAGCGCATACATTGCTAAAGACACTATATGTCATCAATCATGAACATCACATTTGCTTTTTGGTACTTTGAAGGAATTCTGAAGTAGCATGTTATAAAAACTGTAATTGCTTTTCCTTCCACACTGAAAAAAAGCCCAACTTTTTCCATATACGGTGTGGAACTAGTAGACACCCATACCCTATTCAAGAATATCTAGTCTAATTTCAGAAATTTCTGTTCTGAAGGATTTGTGATACAAGTAAAATAAAGAACATGAAGCAAAACAAAAGAGGGAAGGAAGAGATTGAAAAAAGGACATTAATACTCAAGTAGCTATTTGTCTGAAATGTTTTAGAAGGTTTCTCTCTCCAAGTATTTAAACTGAGGCAATACAGTAAAATTTCTCAGCCTCTGTAAAACTTTACAATGCTTTGTGTTCCTTTTAATGGGGTCTGGGACAACAAATTAGCCAGAAAAGCAATTATTTTTACAGCTATTATGACTACTCAGATGTTTATTCAACTTATTTCTTGTAATTTCATTGCTTTTCAAAACATTGCAGTACATAATCACAACCAACTCCACAGAATGAACTGATTTTACCTTGGCACTGGAGGGAGGGCACGAGGCGGGCACTGAAAGACAAGAGAGAGACAAAAGTCAGCTTCTGTCAGTGTGAAATGCTCAGAAAACAGCTGTTTGCAGATATGGTGAGAACACACTGTGTTCTGCTTTGTGTGCCTTTTAAATAGCCTGAGACTAATAAATTAGAGTCGAACGAGCCACAAACTTACCACTTGTTTCTTTCCCATATCATTTGAAGCTGCTCCCTGCAAGAGGCACTGTGAACTGGACTATACTCCCTCACTCTTGAGGCTCAGCTAATTCTGCACTAAGAATAAGCTTCTACAGGATTACCTGGACATGAACCTTTCTGCCTCTGGGTTAGGACCCAGTACTATTCCCATTTGAAAAAACAGCAGTTTGTTCCATGGCATCAAATGTTGCTTGCACTGAAAAACCCATAACTCTGTATGTTGGTAGAGGTTCCAGTGAGCAAGTTTTACTTGGGTCTGTTGACCCAAAACAAATGAGAGACCTTGCGCAAGGAAGGGTTTGCAGGATTAGGCCTCAAATCTCTCACTTGGATTTTGGCCATGCTGGAGACTGACAGCAAGTGCCTTTTACACAGGCAGAGAACAGCACATGCTGAGCAGCATCCAGCAAACTGGTCGGGACTGGTCAGACCGTACACGTGATCTGTAAAGGAGAAAAATTACCGATAAAGATCAGAGATAGGTACTTTTATTGTTTCCTGTGTTCTTTTAGCAGGAATTATTAAATGTTTAGGATAGCTTATATTTCAAAAACCTGAAAACACACCCTTTTATACAGCATTCACTGTCTCTGCAGTAGTATGTCTGGTTTGTAGTACTTCTATTTTATCACCTTCTATGAAACAAATGAAAAGTGCATTTCTATGTTTATTCCTTGCAAAGGAAATCATACGCAAGTAGGTAGCGGTGAATGAGTATTCATTCACCTGCCCCATCTCTGTGAATGTCCCCAACTCTGACATGCAAATACCAGGCTTTACTCTTTTAACTTCCAGTTCCTTAAAGTCTGAAGGAACTCATTCCAAACCCCATCGAAAGGGGAGAGTTTGAGCACAAGTTTCCAGGAACGTTTAGTTACTGACAGAAGAGTTACCGAATGCTAACATAGTATCGCTGAAGCCGAGAGAGTGTGTCAAGTGAAACCCTGTGTTTGCACGAGTCAAGCCATAGGACAGGGAAGCATGCCTGGGAACTCCTCTCAGAGACCAAAAACAAACTACCCAACCCAGCCGCTGGGTGTCCGTTCAGGAATGCAGAGCAGATGCATTTACTCCCCGCGTGTGGTGAACTAAGCTGCCACCACCAGAGCTCGGAGGTGGTACCGAGCGGGCAGTTACACACAACTCAAAACACTAAACTAGTCCTTACAGATTTAAAGCTCTGTAGATTTGTGGGGTTTTTTTTGTTTGGGTTTTTTTTTTTGAGAGAAATATATGGATGAAATAATTAAATGCTTGCGTCCCCAGCAACAGATGAGCAGAAACGTGCATCCCTGCGACCGGCGACACTCCAGCTCCCGCGGGTAGCGGCAGGGCGGGCACCACCGTCTCCACCGCGGAGCGGGGATGTCAACACCGCGCTGCCACAGCGCCCCGCTCCCGTGTCCTGCTTCAGCTCCGTCTCACCCTCCCCGGCAGCAATTGGTGCCGCTGACAGCCCAGCGCAGCTCTTCAGCAACAGCGCTCAGGGCGGACCAAGCTCCTGCCAGTGCTCCCAGCCGGGCGCGCCGGGCTGCACCCCCGCCGTCCAGCCTCCCGCCAGAGGCGGTCCCGCATCCCCGCCGCGGCTGTGGGAGCAGGTCAGGCCCAGGCTGCGGCCGCCCCAGACACGGGGAGACCCGGCCTCCCTCTCCCACCTGGGTTCGCGTCCCCTCCGGCGAGCGAGCCCGCCCTGGCGCGGTGATGCGGCGGTCGTCGTCCCTCGGGCTGTGGTGAGAAAGCAAAGCAATTAGTTACAACACTGCCGCAAACAAAAAATACTTTCCCGTAATCCCCAGATCAAAGCTTGCACATTATACGAAGCATTTGCACTGGGGAAAAAAAAATCAAGATTTATTTTGAACTAAGCATTTGAAATAAGGACAAAACACAATAATTTCTAAGGAGTTCAGAGCAGTTGTTTGCTTCCTGTATGTAAAACGAAGAAATGGGTACTAACGTTTGTAATTGTTTCATTAACGAAAATACCGCGGCGGCTCACGGGAGCGCAGCAAGGAAAACGCGGCGAGCAGCGCGGGGCCGGAGCGGGGCACGGGCGGCCCCAACGCCTCCTTCAGGCCGAGCCCGACATGGCGGCCCCGCCACGGCTCCTTCAGGCCGAGCCCGAGATGGC
>JAAGNO010023034.1:29548-44742 GCA_033439905.1 Ceryle rudis | reverse complement strand
ATTTATATAGGTATGGGTTTTGTAAAATAGAAATACAAAATGATGCCTTTTACTGTTTGAATTTCTATGGTTAATTCATATGCCTTTTAGCACAGTGGGGGGAAAATGGATTTTTTTGTTCACCTATTAATTCTACACACTGCATCTTGCAAATATTGGTAAATTTTAAAACAACCACTGAGGACTCTACAGTCCTGTGCAATTTGCTATATGTTGCCAGAGCACTTAACACTTTCTACAGCCTAAGATATCTCCAAAGGTACAAATATTTCTTATTTATGAGCTGCTGCTATGAACTGAATGCAGGTCTAAACCATTTTTTTAGTCTCCTGATATTGGTATTTATTTTAAAACTATGGCTCCCTTTACACCTTGCCTGTTTGAAATATGGTGTTTATTCTTTAAAAGATCACTGTAACCATGATGATGGTCAATTGTGTGGAGCTAGCAATGCTGTGACATTCTCAGTTTGGGTTCTTTTTTTCCCCTTTTTTTGGGGGGGGAGAAGGGCAGAAAATCAATGCAAGACAGATATGGTGTGAAACCCACTGAGCATTCTTACTATGAGCCTGACCTTCTGAGACTTAGGAAGTAATACTGAAAGAACAGCCAGAGAGAAAATTGGTGGAAAAGTTACTATTTTTCATCTGGTTCTAGGCACTTTGCCTACTTAGAAATAAATAAGTCTGCTTTGGAACAAAAGTGTCTTTTATTAAAAAGGAAAAAGAAAAAAAAAATATTGATTTTCATTCTTAAAGTCTAATAATGAGAAACAGTACACAAAGATGTTATTTTAATAAGTGTTGTCCTGACTGCATGTTCTTAACTAGTCATGGAGGTCTATCACTATTATTATTTGGGACTTGAGTAGGAAAGTTCCGTTCCTTTTATTTTTCAGTATACTTACATTAGCTAAAGATCCCTCAAAAACAAAGAAAAAAATCCTGTGTATGCTAAATGGCATCCAAGGTAAGTATGAAACCATGTGCCCAAATTCTGTTATAATTTCTATAAATTTCTAAAAATGCATACTTTTTTAGAGACAAATACAGATTCAATATTCTAGTCAGATATTAGCTGTTATTTAATGAATTGCTTTACCAATTAAACATTACTGACTACTTGACCATTTCTCCCATTTTTATAGATGTTAGATGTCATGGACTGCAGTAGGTTGCCATTCAAGTTTACCTCTGAAAGAGCAAAGTACAATGCAATATATATTCTCCTCTACCTTTTCTTCGTTGGAATTCCCATAGCAGTTATATGCTCTCTGTGAGGTCAAAAGTTTACAACTGCATCAGGGCCAGGGACTGGGAATGATTCCTGGAACCTTTTTCTTTTTGTGTTCCAGAATAGCCGTGACATGGGTTGAAAGAAGTGTAGCAACCCAAGGAAGCTGGCAGAGCTGCCTGCAGAAATGGCTAAGCTGTAGGGATACAGTACCAGCTATTTACTCAGCGTTAGGAAATGGCCCAACAGGCATTTATTGAGTGTGGTCCCACTGTGGAATACACTGACATATGTGTGTGTGGCAGATCTGATTCCAGGCAGCTCCAGACTTAAGATATTTACTGTTTACACTATAAATAGGTGTCATTTACAGCCCTATCTGTTATAGCAGGTAACGTGCAGATCTCCATTACTGGCATGGAAAGACAATTTTTTTTTCCAGCTAGGGTTATTCATATCACTTATTGTTAGGACCTAACTTAAACCCAAGATGCTCATTGCCTTAATCATCCTAAACATTAAAGTTCTGTGAAATATCCTTCCAAACTACATCTCTGTATTCACATTCCTTTCTTTTACCTGATTTTATCTCTCCTCTTTCATTTATTCCCTTAAGCAGGAAGCCAGTCCTTCAGTGTATTGGCTAACACTGAACCTATCTTGCTTTCCAGTTCTCTCCTTCTTTGAAAGCCAGGTCTCAAAGACCTTTTCTTTTGCAATATTAGACACGTTAACTCCATCCTATTCTGCAATTGCCTGGTGGGGACTGAGTCATGCTATGAAGAAACCTATAGAGACAAACCTGCCCTAAGGTTTCCAGTCTCAATAGAGGCAACACTGGTTTGCTCACTTTTAAAGGGTTGTTTTCATTTTTTGGCATTTTCAATACACTTTACAATTATGATCACATAGAATTCAAACAGCTATAACACTTGCAAGAGGCTGAATCTGCCATAGTCCCATCCATGATAAAATTTGACAGGTATCCACAAATTTTTAATCTGGGATTTCCCCTCCTACTTTGCCTTTTGTCTCTGGATGAGAAGATTACAAAATATTCTTGTTTCAGGAAAGTGGTGTAATAGTCAGTGAACATTTATTTGCATTCTGGTTACTCAGTTGAGGAGTCTCTCTATAAATCTTACTTTTTCTTTCCCTTTTACACCCTCATACTGACCGTAAACTTTATCTGTGATATTTTTGTAAGGCAAATAAAGACAACACAGCAGAACAAAAACTCAGGGCAGTATCCTAAACTGTCAGGAAGATTCTGCTTACAGAACAGATGGATTATAAAATTATTTGGTTGTTTACATTGTTCCCCAGGTATTCAGAGATGACAACAGCTTCTCCTTCTTTAACATATGGAAATGAAAATATATTTTAATTTCTTAACTTAAATATGAACCAATTAATATATCACGGCTGTCACAGACTAAGTTCATAATTGAGTTGATAATGAAGATTCACTTCATTATGTCTACCTGGTCGGTACTACAGTTACATTTGTGTACCCTTTCTAGGAGTGCATTAAGAAGTTTGCCTGATAGATTAAAATAGATTGGTGGTCTTGAGGTTACTGCTGATGAAAGAGAACGTGAAAACTCCCTACAGAGAGAAAGTGAGACGGCAATGTCCAAGAAAAGGTGGAAAGGGTCATCAAAACATTCTATGTTGATACCTTAAAATATTTAGCATCATAGGACTGAATTTTAAGGAGGAGCTTCTATTCCATGGAAAATGAGTCTCCATTTGTGATAGAAAAATAATGGAGAAATAATCTAATAAACAGACATTCTGCATCTTGAGCTGCATATGACTCCTGAAACCTATGTATTTCTTTTGCTATGCCTCATCTTAGTCAACACAAAGAAGTGAGACATTTTATCATTTCTTCTTTTTATTAGATGAAAGCAGATGCTTCCAGAAGGAGAAGACTTGCAGAAGTCCTGCCATGGGGCATTCTTCTTGTCTCCTTCACACTACTGCTTCCAGTAGTGCTGAGGTTGTTTGCTTGCTCTCCTATTCGTAAGACACCAAGTTTGATAAGGCAAAGTCTTCAATGAAAAGTCTGCACAAGCTTTTCAATATTTTTGTAGATCTACAGTTAAGCATTGGCACAGCTATACATATAAAGAGGCAAAACTAGAGCCACATCTCTTGTGGAGAGTATAAGATCATCACAGACAAAATCAAAATAAATCTTACATTTTTTGGGAAATAGCTGAGCTTTTGCTCTGTGGTGAAATAAAAGAAGGTTAAATATTTTTTTGTCATGGTCTGAGTTTCACATAGCTGAAACCTAATCTGCAGAAATACAGCCTCTTTTCATTGTACATACAATTACATTATTTAAAAAAAGAAAAAAAGAGAAAGTTTGTAAGTTATTTTGACTATATAATGAAAAATCTTCTCCCCTGTATATCACCTGTCAGTACTGAGAAAGCAAAAAATATCACTCCACTACATATACTTAATAACTGATAGCTGATTGGAGGCTGAAATTTTTAAATGAATAAATAAAACAAGACCCACTTACATCACCTAAACAGCATATGACATCTCTGAGTTCTAATTAAAGTTTCCACTTAGAGCCCATGGGATATAAATAAGGTTTGGATATTCCTTAGGCGGTCAAAAAGGCTTCCTTTCAATTTATTAGATTCAGCTAATAAGTTCAAAAAACCCACAACTCTTATGCTGTCTTGTCACTTTAGTTTATTAGCAACACACAATGTGTCCAAGTGCAGTGCAGCTTGATGACCTGCATTAAGTGGCTGCATGGCTACTGGAAAGACTTGAATGAGCCTCATGGACAGAAAGATCATGAGAAATTGCTCTGACAGTTGAGTGAATTTGGGAGGAGTGTTTACTTACTTGTCACTCAGTTCTTCATTACCATGCTTACCAGTTTATTTTTGTTATGCCCCAAAGGTCTTCCTTTTGCAACCAGATTGTCGTTTAAGCAGAGCAGGGAAAACCACATAAATAGTTTAGGAATATCCTTAGAAGTAACCCATGAAACTGTTGTGGCTCTGAGGCACAACTTACCCTTTTTTGTTCTCTCTTTATCTGGGTCTGCACTGAATGATTAGTCTGTATGAATAATAACCACACTGAAACATAATCTAGTGTCTCTGGGGTCCTGTTCCTTTACTGTTGATGCTATGTTGCTGTGACTTTCTTTCCTAGCCAATGGTCTGAAGATTGGGAAAAATTAGTAAGTAGTCTTCCTTGGAGGAGTTATGGGGGGACGCTAAAGGAAAACCAGCTGTTAGTCTGCATCATAACCCTGGAGAGACAAGGATCATAGGAAACCAAGAAGTGAATACTGGATTCTGTCTGCTTCGTGTTAGGAAGATAGGAGCAGGGAATAGGAACAATGGCTAAAATATAACCAGAATGATATTCAGGTTTACCTTCTGGGTTTATACATCCAGAAAATGGAGTTCTGCCTCACTCAGTGATAAGTATGAGAGGAGAACATCACCTTCACCTATGCACACAAAGAAAGGAAATCTAGCAAAACCTGAACTCCAAGCCATGCATGGCACACGGTTGAGGGGACTTCAGATCCCTTGCAAGGGCATGTGAACCTCAACAAATCACAATTCCAATAAAATCATAGAATGTTAGGGGTTAGAAGGGACTTAGAAAGATCATCTAGTCCAACTCCCCTGCCAGAGCAGGATCACCTAGATCAAGTCACACAGGAATTTGTCCAGGGGGGTTTTGAACATCTCCAGAGAAGGAGACTCCACAACTCCCCTGGGCAGCCTGTTCCAGTGCTCTGTCACCCTCACCGTGAAAAAGTTTTTCCTTATGTTTACCCTAAACCTCTCGTGTTCCAAATATGAATTACTGAGAAAAGTGCATCTTATTTTTTTTGACTCTCAGTCTGTCCTTAAAAAAAAAAAAACCAAACCAAAAACAACAAAGGGAGACACAGAACTGAAAGGAAATAGTTGTACCATCAAATCTTATAATCCATTTCGTCAAGATAGTCAGACTTTATGTTCCTCCAATTCCAAATTCAAACTCCTTTCTTCACATATTAGAAAATCTTTCTAGTTTCCATCCTTTAATATTCACATGTGGGATATCCATTCCTTTAATATCCACTAGTCCACCTTCTAACACCATCCTTTCATTTAAGCAGTTTTCACACGCCCTGGGTTTTTTTGCCCTTCTTCCATGAATGTACAGGGATTAGTCTTTTTAATTTCTTACCTTCTTTTCTATTGAATTAAACAAGTCAGATCTTGTAAGAACTTTCCGAAGTAGACTTTACATCTCCCTCATTATCCTAGTTTCTCCTCCTTTTACAGTTTGATCTTGCTTTTATAAGAGCAACCATAACTCTATGCAGTGCACTTGGACTTTGTAAGTTCACATTGATACTTTGCCTCTAGTGAAATGATTTTATCTTCTTTACCCACTGTATTTCTTCTTCTATATCACTTTTGTAGCTACTAGCCATATGATCAGCTAATACAGCCCGATGTTTCTTTTCCTGTTGCTTTCAAATGCTGAGTTCCCAGTTTATCAGACATGTTTTTCTTAGTTCATAAGTGCCTACCATTTTGTGAAATTAAACTTTTTCCCAATACTGTTAATACTGTTTTCAAAGTTATTTTCATGTCCAAACATGCTGTTCTGGCCATTTTCTGCATTACTGAGCCTCTGAGCTTTATACGGAAATAATTTCACTTAGCTTTAAGTATCTAAAAGGCACCTAATAGCTAGGTTCCCTTGTCAGTCAGTGGAATAGCACAGGTACCCCAAAAGTGTGAATTCACCACAATGTCAAAAGGGTTCTGAGATAGCTGAAAGAAATAAACTTCTCTATTTGTTGGAGAGAAAGCATAGACAATGAGTTTAGGCATAATATGAAATTTTTTGATGTACGGAGGTGGAAAGATGAACTCACCTCTCATTTCACTAAGGAAGAAAGGAGGGAGATAAATGAATGTATTTGGGTTTGAAAGCATTCACTGTTAAAATCACAAAATAATGTAGAAGAGACCTCTACAGTCAGCCAGCCACTCTGGACTGTCTAGCAGAGCATGTTGTTCTTGTGTATTTTTTTCCTGCAGAGATCTATGAGCTCAATTATTACTGAAGAGGATTCTACCCAACAAAACATCCAAGCTTCAATATTCACTAAATTCACTAAAGTGGATTTCAGATAGCATAATGGAAAATATGCAAGTCCTGCTGTGTTGGTTTGCCATATAAATCAAGCTGCTAAGGAATAGAAACAATGCTCCATGCTTACAAACCTCATCAAAAATGAGAAAAACAGCAAATACCTGCTAAGAACTATTTGCAAAGCATCTTCAAACCAAGAATTATTCACTAAAGGCATTTATGAATAATTTTGCTTAATGAATAAATATTCACAGAGCACCAACACGAAAGACAGCAAAATTCATCAAATAGAATTACTTGCTGCAAATCACTCATACAACTCCTGTCTTTCTCTAACACTTCAAAAGCAGTTGCTATACTGTCTATCATTCAAGCAGCTTTAAATGACTGTTGATTCCATTCTAGTGCAGATTTTTTTAAATTTACAATACCTCAGAAAATTCTCTGCAAAAAGAAACTATATTAAATGAAATTTCTGTGCTGAACATCTCCTTCAGTTTCCGTTATTAACAATATTTCTCATAATGCCCAGATAATTTAAAGTTTTGTGGGGTTATTTGTATATGCACAAAAGGCATGAAGAGTTGAACATTGATGTTGAAGATAATGTCAACAAGAAAAGAAGGGTTTTCCTCTAGCAGGAATTTGAAACCATTTCAGTACTGCTACCGCACCAGTGCAGCAACGGGCCTAAGAAGATTCCCGGAAAATGGTACAGAACCTATCTCATTCAGAATGAATATAGATTTGATGAAAAAATTACTGTAGTCACAGTAGTGTTGAAATGAAACCATAGTTAATCTGTTAAGTTTTTCTGAAGGAGTGTGCCTCTATTTCTTCTTTTCAGAGCACTGTTAAAATGAGCTGATGGGGCTAAGAGAGGAAACCCAGAAACACAAGATATGGAAAGCTTTCCTTGAAGCACTCTGAATACAGCCTTTGGTTCAGTGAATGTAAGCTGAGAATGTGTGTCAAGAAAGGTATTTATACATCTCTATTTTTGTCAAACAGCTCTTGCTATATTTTCACTCCTAATTTGTGCATTTTCACTGTGAAGTCTACATGCAAAATGACTGCTCATGGTGTATTTTACATCAAAAAAAAAAAAAAAAACCCAGTAAGATAACAAAAAAGAAAGAAAGACAACAAAGACATAGAAAGCATGCAAAGGGAAAAGGGAAGTAAGAAAATGAAAAAGGCAAAAAAAAATACATTCAATTTAAAAAAAATAAATGTGGCAGAGGTGGTGTCAGAATGGGACAAGAGATCAAAGAAGAAAACTGTTTTAAAAGTTTCTTATACCATGAGGAGAAAGAATAGCAGCAGCATGTGGTTTGTTCATTAACATGAATGTGCTGCCTGCTCAACTACAACCTCCCTTCAGTAGGTCAGTTTGGCATGCTTGCAGCCACAGAGATATTTGATTAGTCTGGGAACTTTGTTCTTGAGTAAATAGATGGAAAACTTTTATCTGCATGTGTGTATGTGTGCATGGACAACAACAGGGACCCACACATGTGTATATAGACCAATATGTCAAAAGTTCTACTATTTCCTAATTAAATTTCAGCTGTTTTAATGATTTTGTTGTAGTTGATACAAAAGTCAATAGAATTACTAGAGTGTGTTCCTTCTGATTGACTAGTGTTATTAACAAAATCCATTTACATTTTTTTTTGTCAGGTCCTGTATAAGAAGAGTTATACTTCCTTTTGAAATTTTCACTGGAAGTAGTATCTGTGTTCTGATTTACTGTCAAATATTTTTAGAGGTAAAAGTAATAATTTTTTAAAGTATGGTTCAAGCAACATCTGAAATGCAGTCAGTTATGTGTTGTGGAGTCACAGAGAAGTAAACAGACAAAGAAAACAGATTTTCCATAAAAAGTATATAAAATACCCAGATATGAAAATATAGTAGCAAGAGAGTCAATGTGGATCAAGAGGGACAGGGAACTACTTTAGAGAGTCCAGCAGAGGGCAACAAAGATGATTGGGACTGGAGCATCTCTCTTATGAGGAAAGGTTGAGAGAGTTGGGACTATTAAGCCCGAAGAAAAGACTGAAAGGAGACCTTATCAATGTATATAAATATCTGAAGGGTGGGTGCAAGGAGGATGGAGATGGACTCTTTCCAGTGGTGCCCAGTGACAAGACAAGGGGCAATGGGTGCAAGCTGGTTCCATCTAAATATGAGGAAAAATGTTCTTTATTGTGAGGGTGATGGAACACTGGAACAGGCTGCCCAGGGAGGTTGTGGAGTCTCCTTCTCTGGAGATCCTCAAAGCCCACTGGGATGCAATCCTGTGTAATGTGGTCTAGGGAAACCTGCTGGGGGTGGGGGGTGGGGGTTGGACTAGATGATCTTTAGAGGTCCCTTCCAACTCCAACAGTTCTGTGATTCTGTGAATCTTACTCTCCTCATATGCTTCAATCAGTATTTTCTATAATACATTCCAGTCAGAATCTCAATTATCGACAGAGACTTCTAACTCTGCACTATTCTGAAAACTGCAATCCTTGAGAAGACACAGATTCAGATTAACAATAGCATTTAGTTCATTATTATATTGTGACCACACTATCAGATTTAGAGCCTAACTAGTCAGACATGGAGTAGCAATGAAGATCAGGATTCAATTTTTAAGTAAATAAGACTTTTTTTTCGTGAAGGGTATTCAGTTACATCATGGCTCAGTCACAGATGCTAAGGACATACCGTTCAAGCAATGTGGATGGCTAAAGGTACTCATTCACTGGTTCAGAAAGGATTTTCTGCTTTTACTACTGATAGCTATATGTCTAGTCTTAGGTCGTGGAAGACCATTAAGTTGCTTCCAAGTGAAAAGAAAGCTCGAGAAATATTCACTGTCCTTATCTGAAGAATAACCATTGGAATAAACAGTAAAGCTTGGAATGAAATAAAGCAGTGACATACGTAAGTGAAATTTTAAATATGAAGCATGATGCAAAAGTAGGTCCAGATCTATAGTGATGTGTGGTTATTTAATTCCCTCCAAAATATTTCATACTCATCACAGCATTTCATAAAAAAAAGAAAATCCCAACCCATATACTATGTATTAAAAATGATACTTTAAAAAGGAGGATGAAGGGTGGGCTAAGAAAGTGAGAAAGAGAGAGAGAGGGAGAGAAGAGGAGGCTTTTCCTTATTCCATGAAATAGAAGGGGTGAAATGAGCCCATGAAGTGGACTGTCTGTTCCCCACCTTGTCCACAAGATGGAAAATTGTAGCCAATGCAGGGCGAGTTATGCTAAAGAACAGTGATTAAGTGGGTATTTCTGAATTGTGGCATCCTTACAGCTCAGCCTGCATCTAGCCCAGACCATTTCTTACTGCTGTAGTGCACAGCCCAGCACTGTGTGACCTGATCCCTTTTTCTTTTAGTCTTACTGAAACTCAAATTGGCATATTCCTCCCAAACAAGAATGCCTGTGAGTTGCTTTATTTTTTTTTTTCCAGTAAATTACTCTTGGCTGACAACTATCTTGCAGCTAGATGGGATATTTAATACTAAAATCATGTTTTGTAATGAAATGCTATATCAGCCTTAGTTTCCCTGCAGTCTCCTCCACTGTAATAGTGTTTTCAAATCACTATGTGATTGGTTTCCTTTCCCCCTGCTCCGTAAACAAAGTGCAAGTCCTGTAATATTATTTTTCTATTACTTTGATTCCCCTAAGGTTCCAAAACCATTTCCACATTCCACAATGTGTTAGTATCTTCAGACTGTTCTTGCTCTGTAGCCTTGGAAGCATATTTCAAAATCTCATTCCTATGTTGCCTTGGTTTGTCAGGAGTGAAGGTCCACACAGACAGGGTAAATAAACCAGGCTAAATAAACCAGGCTATTATTATTATTATTACTATTACTACTCTGGTGACTTTTTTAAAATTTGTGCTTTTTCTTCACAGTACCTAATGCAGTAAACATCCAGAGAAAGGCCCAGAAGCAGTGCTGAAATAGTTTTCCATCTTTGCTTACACATTTCTTAATTTCCTCACATCGTCTCATAATGTCATTGCTTTGACTCTTATCCTGAAGCAGGGACAATACCTCATCCCCTTCCCCAACTTCTTCATGCTTATACACATCTTGTAGCATACAGTTCAAATTCAAAAAGTGAACAGAGCATAGTAGGTGGTGACCCACTCTGGGTTTTCTCCACAGTATTAACACAAATCACCATGGGGACATTTGTAGGACATGTCTGAGAATCTCTCGCTAGGCATCTTCCAACCGAACAGTGCCTGTCTAAAATACTGCACAAAACCAGAGGAGTCTGGAGGTACTTTTAATAAGGTTTCCACTTAGTAACAGCATTAGGACACATCATAGACATCACACTAGGAGTTTATATCTTTAAGCACACGTGGTGCAGGTGGAGTATTAACATTTGCAAGTGATTGCACCTGCTTTTTCACATTTCAAGTGTCTTTTGTCACTCTCCTTAGTGAGTGTTATGGAAAACCTTTGGGATCCCAGCTATGATATTTCTCATCTGTGTTTTCAGCATCGAACATGTATTCTCATAATCAGATATGATACCATTTATTGAGTCAGCCATTCACTTAAATCCCTGTCACCTCTCTCTCTTTATTACATCAGTTATTCCTCCTTTTCGCTTACAATTTCAGGATGACACAGACTGCTTGAGACACACTATTATAATGGTGTAATTTGTGAAAGATTTCATTAATTTGGCATTTTTATTATAAGCTTTTGCCTTCTTCTTCCAACTACTTATTTTCTTGGGAGACCAGTGATTTCAACAGCTTTATTGTTTCCACTTTACAGAGCGTAGCTTAATGCCTTCTTTTTTTCTAAAGCAGTAACCACATAACTCAGTTTCATTTTACTGATGCTGTCAATGATAGTGTTGTGCTGTAAGCAAATACTTTCCCATGTTCTCTCTTTGGACTGTAGTCTGCTTATTCCTCAGTGTCAATTTTGAATTACCCAGGTAATTCTCCTACATACAGACTGTTATACAGCCTTAAACACTAGTGTATTTATTATTCCACTTTACTTCCTAAAAAGGAGGTTGCATAATTCCTGCTAAATTCACAGCCTTAAAGACTTTTATGAGCTACTTCCACTGTTTGTCTGCTACTTGCTTTGTATTTGATTTGCTTTTGAGTTCAGCAAGTGTGTCTTCTACCATTGCATTGACCAGACTTTCTGGCTTTATGAGCTGCAACCCAAAATCAAGGCACATAACATCTCTCTTGGAGAGCTAAAGGGAAGGGTATAACCACAAACCAGTTCACAGCCGGGAGATAACAAAACCTTTCCTGAATTCCCACCAGGCTAATCTGAATATGCTGCTAAATCTAAGGGTAATTCAGCTATATGAGTCTCAGTAGTTCCTGTGGTTTCTGCATTATTTTGTAGTGTGTCCCCTCATACCTACCAGCTGTGTTTTGCAGAGATCATCGCATAGCTGGAACATGAAAGATGTACTTTAACTGCCCTTAAGCTGCGTGTGGTTCAAAGACAGCAAGCTGCCCATCCTTCCTCTAGCATGTTAGCCTACCCATGAGAACACAGGGCTGTGTAACAGCAGTTACCTTCTCATCAGCTGGCCTCTGATTTGTCTTACTAAATGCACTCTGTGTCTTTGATTCTTCTACTTACAGCAGCTACCTTGGCTGTCTCACTTCTTGCACAGCTCAAGTACATTAACTCTTTCCACATAGCCTTATTCTCTGCTGTGCTTTTACTAGTAAAGCCCATCAATGACATATTCCTTAATTATCTTTCATGAAGGTCATATTTAGCTTTTACTTCATTTTTATTAACTGAGACCTTCCACAGAATAAGAGATCCACATCGATTAAACCTGTCATATTTCCATCAGAGTTTTAGTAGACATGTGCTGTAAAATTGATCTATGCACTTTCAGAGTCTCTGATAAGTGAAGCTCAGCTGGGCCTGTTTATCCATATGAGTTACCAGCTGCCTGGAAATTCCAGAAAACTAGCCAAAACCACTTAACATATCTCGAGAGAAAAAGATGACATGTACAGATCTTGCTGGACATATGGCAGCCCTACATGGGGTTAGATAGACAGGTTTGCTATTAATAAGGCATTATCAACAACACTAATCTCTTTTCATAAGCTCTGGTCAACCAAGATACACACAGCTAGAACCGGTTCCTAAATTCATTCTATGTTCTTTTAAGAGATTATGTATTTGTTGCAGGAGTGCAATGGCTTCCTTATGTCTTTCACATTGTAATCATTATGCATCTGACCGTGTCCTTCTACTGAGCTATTTTGTGACTTGCCACTGAATTTCTTGATATCAAACTCTGGTTGTTCATATTGCCTTTACTTTTGCTCTTACCATATTTTAAAATGAGCAACCTGGCTTGGAAATCAGGGAAACTTAAATACAGAGATTTATGTAAAGCAAAAACTGAATTGGTGCCCATGGATGATGATTACAACTTGTGACTGTCACAGAATTACTGCTACTTCCATTAAATTTAACCAATGTCCCTCAAGCAAAAAGGAAGGAGTGTGGTTCCTCTAGCAGTTTTCAGGAGGATGAGGACAGTTTTAAGAATATGATTCCGTGGGTTTGGGTCTCCTCGCCTGAAGCCTCGCGAGCCAACAGGAAATTTAGTGCATTATCTCTTTCCTTTCAGATTTGCATGTTGTAGCATGTACTATCTGCACTGCATCTATGTTAGGGTTGCCATGGTTACTTTGAGTATAGTTTATTTTCTGATACTAACACATAGTTCTGTGCAAAATACGTAGAAGGAAATGCAATATGCTTTGAGGTATACAAGTCTTACCTCCAGAGCATTCATGATCATACCACGTTCCTACTCCTTGGTAGGCATTAGCAAGATTTAGAGTTGTTGGATAAGGTTAAATACTTTTCTTCTATGAGTATCAACCACATTACAAATATGTAAGGTTCTCCAGCACTTTCCCATAGGGATGCAAACAGTGTCTCCTTATTACAGAAGGGAGAGGAAGAAAACACTGATAGTACAGGGTAGGTATGGGGAGAAGAAAGGAAAGGTGACCTTGTCCTGAAAGCAGCAACACAATTTTGTTCACAGAGTTCTGCAAAATTAGTTGCCAGTGTTCTGCATGTTTTTGAGGAATATTTTCTTATTTCCAAAGAAAAAATGATGTAAAAAATAATAATGGAGGATGTGAAGTGAAGCTTTTAGTATTTTGAAAATGGCAGTGCTAGTTTCTTGTACATCCCTAATTGCAGCTCTCTTGCATGGTTTTGGGAGCCTTTTCTATTTTTTATAGTATCACCTTCTGTTTCTCAAATTATATAGTATATAATATCAAAGTTTGGGTACTTTTATATCACCTCAAGGACAAATGTGAATTTTATACATATCTCAAAGAATTAATTTGGATTCTGAAAGCTAAAGAAAAGTTATTCATATGCTTAACAATCAGGTGTTATTTTTACATTTTACTGCTTTAAAGAATGTTGCCATTCTTTCTGATTAGAAAAGTAGAGCACATCTCAGCACAGCCCTGTGCCCATTTAATTGTGCATGTTATTCATGGACCTACTGATGATGATGCCACCAAAGGAGCAGAAGTCAGAAAGGGTGAAGGACTCGCAGGCATTTTGTGACTGGCTACAGGGCAAAGAACTAGTCCTGAGGCAACAGGGAGTCAGAAAGGGCTGTAAGAGAAAAATATAAATTAAATTAAAGCACTACTGTCTACCTACGTCTTTCCTTTGTTCCCAACTAGAAAAATACATTCAGCTGTAGCCCAAGTATCTAATGGTTTTCATCTCACCCTTTCCCCATAAATAATTTTTTTATGGGGCACTGTTTTGCTACCATTGTCTCCCTTCATGAGACTTAATGGACTATTACACCTAAAGCACTTTGACCCATGGAATACTGAAGAATTTCAACTGAAACTTTTCTATGTACTCTTTCTCATTTTTTTTATCACCTCCATAAGTGACTGATATTCTACAAGGCACTGAGTTTTATCTTGAAGATGTTTAGTGATAGCTGAGGCATCACATCAAGCTAAAGCACTATGTGAAGGCTAGCAAAACTGCATGCCAAAAATTCATTAGAAAATAAAAGGTTATAAAAAAATCCACTTTACAGTTCTTAGAATGCTTTTCATAAAAGCAGGGCAAAAAGGTTGAATAAAAAGACTACAAAGCCATAATGAAATAAAAATATAGGAAATGGAAAATGGACACAATCAATAATGTGAATTTTAGTGATTGAGTTTTAGATCGAAAGAGGAATGGTGTCCTGTAAGTCAGTGAAAATTAAATGGGAACATAATAACCCTTTGGAAATCAATTGGAGGAGGAGACCACTTTTAGTTATCAAAGCCAAGAACACGGCTTAGATCTCCATGCTATTGGGTGAGAAAGAATATCTGAGACTTAACAGTGTGAGAGCTAGGTGAGTGAAGGTCCTAGGCTGGCAGTTTGAGAAACAGAATAGATTTAAGAATGATCAGAGGAAATGTAAAGAAGTTTGTTGGGAGAAAAAATTGATGAGTTTGATTTTATTATAATGAACAGATATTAAAGGCAGAATGTACAAAAAGAGATGGCAATATAAATATGACCGAGGGCACAGTGCTGTAACACAGTATATGTGGAAGTGTTCAAGGCCAGTTTGGATGGGGCTTTGAGCAACCTGGTCTAGCTGAAAGTGTCCCTGTCCCTGCTCATTACAAGGGGCTTGGAACTGATTATCTTTAAAGTCCGTTCCAACCCAAACAATTCTATGATTCTGTTTCTACAATTCTATGATTCT
>JAAGNO010023034.1:0-29448 GCA_033439905.1 Ceryle rudis | reverse complement strand
GCTTGGAACTGATTATCTTTAAAGTCCGTTCCAACCCAAACAATTCTATGATTCTGTTTCTACAATTCTATGATTCTGTTTCTACAATTCTATGATTCTATGATTCTTTGTATGTGTGTGTGTGTATCATACACTGTGATCTTTAAGAAGAACATATACAAGCTATTTCATACAGTCAGACTAGCTTTTTCTTTCACTTGCTTCATTTCAAATAAAAGATAAGTATCTGTAAGATCTTGTCAGAGTTTAGATGAACTGCTTACCTGATGAAAATCTTGTTGCTAATAGATCAACTCTTCTAGTAACTAATCAGTAAATAAAATATTTGGACCTCAGAAGAGTCTGAAATCTGTGTTGATCTATACAGCTGTACTCAGGAGAGCTTGTTACAATTGCTAAAAGAAGGAGTTAACAAACAATCTGAAAGCTTTGTGGTATTTCTAAGCATGTTTCCTGTGTTATAAAGCAATCTTGTGTAAGCTGGTGTTTCTCAAGTGAAGCAATGAAAGCAAATCCCACTTGTCCTGAAATACAATCGGTGAAATACAGAGCCCTGTTGCCGTGGTGAGAACTTGCAAAAGCTTACACGGAGAAGGACGAAGTACAGTTTAATTATCAGCTTTATAAATATTGAACATAAACCGTACCCATTTCATTGGCTTTATACCATTAATCTCAAGAAGCCTAATACTCTCACCTGGTTATCCTTTGAATTTCTTCCTCATGTCAATAGAGAATTTTGCAGTTAAATACATAGTAAAAGCATTGGTCTTTTCTGTAGTGCAGTCTAATTTTAGGATGCTAGCAGACGCCTGGGCAATTGAATTCCGTTTCAGGGGACAGGATGCAAGACTGGGGTATATTCTAAATATCTTATATGTGACAGAGCAATATTTTAGGGCTTCTAAGAGTCTTAGTTTAGTACAATGTCCTTCTATCAATTGCTTTTGGAGGATTTTCTCTGATCTAGATACCAAATCCAAGAGTCAGAGAATGATCACTCCTGTTGCTGGTTCCTTTTATATGAGGGAAATGAAAAACCTTCTATAAATAAAATCATTAATCAAGATTTCTTCTAGAATTATCATAGGAGTTGAATCAGCTGTAAGTACTGCATGTGCATATGTAGCAACTGAGGAAGATCCAGTTTAATGTGTATGTGGTATGTCTGCTAAATAACACCAAGATAATATGTAGTATCATGATTCAAAAAGCATGTAACACCAAATTAAATACAATTTGTTTGGTATATGATGCCAAAATTGTTTATAATTGAACGATATGTATGAGATGAGTCTGAGAAGCCTGAGAGGGGATCTTATGAATGTCTACAGATACCTCAAGGGTGGGTGTCAAGTAGAAGGGACCAGTCTCTTTTCAGCTGTGCTCTGTGATAGGATGAGAGCTAATGGTATCAAGGTGAAACACAGGAAGTTCCACCTCAACATGAGGAAAACGTTCTTTATTGTGAGGGTGATGGAGCCTGGAACAGACTGCCCAGAGAGGTTGTGGAGTATCCTTCTCCAGAGACTTTCAAACCTCACCTGGATATGTTCCTGTGTGGCCTTTGCTGGGTGATCCTGCTCTGGCAGGGGGGTTGGACTCAGTGTTCCCCAGAGGTGCCTTCCAACCTCTACCCTTCTATGATTCTATGATACTATGATTTTATGATAATTTTTGTCGCCTTGTGTGATCCAATCTAGCTCTGCTTTGTTTTGCTTTGCTCTTTGCTTCTTACTATTTCATTCTTGTACTCCTCTGAGAAGTGTCAAGTGGAAAAAGTAATGTTTCTTTTATTCTTTCCTGCCACTTAGTCGTAGTCCTACTCTCTACAAAGTGCTGGTGCAGTTAGGCAGAGATTGTGAGACCCCAGAGAGATCTGAGTGAGGGGAGGAGTTAGGCTGGAGAAGGTTGGTCTATATCTCAAAGGACATAAGAAAAATGAATATAGTAAGCTATTTCTACTGCTTTCACCAGTGGTGATATCCTGCAGAAAAACAGACTGTAGGCTTACAATTTCAGAATATCTGGGAAACAACATTCTGAAAATAGAACTGATTCATAGCCTTCAGAAAACTCCTTTGTTCTTTTTAAAAAGGCTTAATAATATTGTGATATTTTCCCTATATTTACATGGAGAGAAATAAAATGAAAGTCTATGCCATATGAGTAGTGAGACTATACACATTGTACATACGGCATGTAAATGTTCTGTGCAAGCACAGAAAGCACACTATTTGGACTGGCATAAGACTTGTGATACAATTGATTCAAGATAGCACTTGTATTTTTCCCCACACTGACATTTGGAATAGAATAGAATAGAATAGAATAGAATAGAATAGAATAGAATAGAATAGAATAGAATAGAATTGGAGTAGAATAGAAGAAAAGATTATTTGAGTTGGAAGGGACCTACAGTCATCATCTAGTTCAACTACCTGAGCAATTCAGGGCTGCCCAAAAGTTAAAGCGTGTTATTAAGGGCATTGTCCAAATGCCTCTTAAACGTTGACAGGCTTGAGTCATTGACTGTCTCTCTAGGAAGCATGTTCCAGTTCTTGACCACCACCACGATAAAGAAATGTTTCCTAATGTCCAGTCTATAACTCCCCTGGTACAGCTTTGAACCCACACATCCTATCACTGGATACCAGGGTCAGGACTTCATCACCTCCCTCTCCACTTCCCCTGCTCAGGAAGAAATGAGCTATGAGGTTGCCCCTCATCCTCCTTTTCTCCAAACTAGACAAACCCAAAGTCCTCTGGATACAGTCCAGGATCTCCACGTCCTTCTTAAATTGTGGGGCCCAGAACTGCACACAATATTCAAGGTGAGGCCTTACCAACTTAGTTATATTCTGTAAAAATATACTATAAAAAGATGATGAAAATCAAATGTAAAAGAATGAGATGGGCAAGAGGGGAAGAAACTTCTTAAAGCTGAGATTACCTTCCAGTTGATCAGGAGGCTTTAAGAAACACATCAAATGTCTTGATGTATGTGTTAAAACTGCTATTTGACACAGTGAAGTGACAAAGAGAGTCATAACAAACAATGTTCAAAATGTATTTATTTTCTGGTTTGTGTATTTCAGAGAAATTTTTTTTCTATAAAGCATCAGACACTATCAAAATTTAGCTATTATTTATGTATTAATTCTTCTGAATTTGTAGGTTTAGGCTTATCTTGCCTCTGAATGTCTAAAGCCTCTCACAGATTCAAATCAGCTTCAGTCATAACACTGGCATAAAAAAGGAGATTAATAAGTATTCCTTCTTACTTTCTAATCTCGCATTTCTATACCTCAGAGCCATACTTTTGGGGGGGCTATAATTTCATCAGATCTCAAGCAAAAGCCCATCTGGGCTAGCTTTGTAGTTTTTGAGAAGAAGGAGGAAACCTCTGAGCCTGTTTGCAGTTCATTTTTCAGCAGTTTACCCTCTGTATCGCTGCTGACCATCGTAGTATAGAGTAATGCTTCTTGCACGACAGGCAAAATTATATTTCTAATCACTTATGGTTATCAGAGGACACATGGTATGTTTTGCAAAAGGAAGATGATTAGCTTCGTTGTCCTGGCTAGCTTCCAGTTTGAAAAGCTTTCTTCACTGAATACAAATCTACTGGGTAATTTCAAGTATAGCTCCTTCTCCCCTAAAATGTCATGCAGTGTGGTACTCTGAGCTGTTGAACAGCTGCCATATTCCTCTGTGGAGATGGCTGTTGAAGAATATATAGCATCAATTTAAAGCTTTAGGGAATTATAAAAAAAAAAAAAGAAAAAGGAAAAAAGAAAAATATATTAAGCTGTTCATATTTTTAGATGGATAGGGAGAAGGGTAGAGGGACAGAAAGATTTTTGATTATGGTAGCAAAGAGAGTGGAAAATACATCGAGTAGTGAATAAGACCAACTAATGAAATATTCTATAGTATAATGTTACTGCAGTAATTGGGGACAGCTGATTCCTCAAATTATTTTTTTTCTTCTTTTTTTTTAAAATTTGATTAATTTTTAAGTATTCAGAAGTCATCCATAAACACTACCCTCATCTGACTCACAGTTTTATTAATATTTTTAACACCAAAATTGAGAGATAAAATGTCCTATTTCTTTTGCTGAAATGACTTTGTGCTTATGGTAGTCAGAATCTGGATCATACCAGGCATGTCTTCAAAAGGATGAATAAAACTTGAGAAAGACCCAAAAACCCAGAAAAAGAATGGAAATCTGTATATGATGGAGAGTTACATATGAAAAGCACTGCTTGAGAATAGGATTTGTTCAGGTGGGTGGATAGAATAGGCTGCTCTGATTCTGCAAACCAAGTGCCCATGTCTGTGTGATATGTTGCTTGTAGCTATCTCCGACCATGTCATTTTATCTATCTGGGCCCCATACAGCAGTGAAGTGATTTTTTCCAACCTCAAGTTTCTCTGGGCTGATGCAAGACATCGTCTCAGTCCTTGGAGCTGTTGTAAAAATGCTTTGGACTAAATTATGGACACAGAAAATCACAGTACTAGCAGATCCGAGATATGTGAAGAGGTGAGATGTATTATGCTGATAACAGGTTAGTTGCTAAGAATAGTAAGCTCCCTGCATGGATCATCTATAACCATATGATCACAGCCTCACATGAGCGTAAAAAACAAGATGCCTGCATACAAGTGGCTAAGAAATGAGTCTGTGAAGGCTGAAGCTCTTTAAATTTTACAGATATTATTTAAAATTAAGGAAAATATTATCTGGCAGAAATATATTGATATAAAAATTACTGTTTTGATTTTAAAATAATTATATCCTTCTGACAGAAGTTTTTTTTTTCCCTGAGTAAACATCAGTTATTTTTAGCTTTTCACAAAAGAGAATAAAGAAATTAATCTATGTGTTTAGTCCAACCACAAGTATCCTACACAACCAAAAGACTATCATGGGTGTGTGACTTAATTTACAACAAGCTTTGAATATTGAGGTTTTATATTTAGCATACTTCACCATTTGAACCAGCAAAGGATTTTTATATTAGAATTTAAAATACAGGTTATTGAGAAATTCAGTCACATTTTTTTTCTGTGAAAAAAATCAACAAAATAAACCCCTCAGTTAATGCCTAATATTGACACAAAGACTGCAAAGCCATCTGAAAAGATGCTGTTTGGAAGAAACAGATTTCCTACTGAAGAACAGAATTCCTGTTTGTGTCTTAGCATCCTGCTCTGACGGTGAATGCAGAGCACAGTTGTCCTGCAAATACATTGGTGAAAGGTCATTCCTCTTCCATGCCTTTTCCCTGCCCTGCTTTTTCCTTCTAAGGAAAATTTAGGTCTAGGCATTCCAAGTGTCCTTCCTTTATATAGCCAATGGTAAAGACATTCTTCTCTTTCTGGGCCAGTTTTTGCTCATTTTGTTATACATTGGCTGTCCATGGTCTTATGCCTTTTGCATAAATCAGGACATGATTAACCTCACATGGAAACTGGAATGTATTTGGGATGTGCATTACAAACCCTTATCCAACAGCAGAATCCCTATGAAATCAATGGGACAAAATAAAGCACCTTGAATCCAATAAGAGTTTTGAAAATTCTCAGCTTGGTGCAATTAATGAAAAACAGATACCAGACTGCTGGCAATGATGGGAGTTTATTCAAGCAATGAACATTCATTCAATAAAAAAGGTGCAACATGGGATTTTTTTTTGTTGTTAGAAGGATAATAGGGTTTAAAAATAATTAAAGCTTTCTTTAAGGCAAGTGGATTGTAACAGAAAAGGTTTATTTATTTTCCTTTTTCCCCTTCAAAGCATCTACTGTATTTATTCCACAATGTCAGTGTCTGGATATTGCTTGTGTGGATTCCCAATGTACAATCACAGTCTCCTTGGAGACAAAGTTTTATTTATTTATTTAGATTTCTTTCAGGAAGACTTGGATTCTAAAAGAAATGTCAGATGTACAAAATGGTGACATCATCTATAAGTGAGATGGTTTTGGAGGGCTAAAGAATAAATGAAAAGCTTCACATCTATCACTTCAACAGTGTCAGTGTATGAAATGGAGGTTTACTGCAGGTGTACATAAAGATAACCTTTCCTTGTCACAGTATATGTTTATGTGTATATATGTATGTGTGTAGATGTCTGTATATATAGCCCCATACAGTATACTAGTATATATGGATCATGGAAAACTACAGAGTTAACAATGTTATATTTCTAAGCAGGTAACTCAAAGAATGTAAAAACAGGTATTTGTAAGCAAGCACTTATGAAAGTGCTTTGTTTGTTGTTTTCTTTTTCGTTTCTGAACAAGCTATGTCAGAACCCAGCACTTCTTCCAGGGGCTGGAGAGAATGATATGCTGTGTACAGCCAGTGTCATATCCTCACTAATGATACTGAATTGAAGGCTTTCTCATTTGATGTCAGAGGATGTACACAAAAAGTTCATCAGGAAACTGTATCCCAAATGTCTAATACAAAGTAAGGGGAATGTCTTGACTTGCTGGACTAAAACACAGTTTGTGGGAATGCAGCCAATTAATGTGGTTTATTATCTCAGTTCCAGACAGATAAAGCAGCTAAAGTTTTGGCTGAAGAATAAAGATACTTAATATAGGGATTAAATGAATAACTGCACTACTTGTGAAAAAAATGGAAGAAATAGGAAAAACTGATGAAAAAGAATTACTGTAAATTTCACATTAAAGATATTCAATGATATAGTCTGTTACTGCTTAGTTGTCCTGTAACTGTCTCCTCTAGCACCCTCTCTTTTTAATATATATATGAAAATCACTTTCACTACCAGTTATCTTATTGTTGAAAATAAGAAAAATTGATAGGAAAGTAACTTTATAGCAGCTTTAACATACCTTCAAGTGCATGGTCCACATTTTGAGTGACAGATGCTAAGCTGCATGCCCAATTTGCATGAACAATTAGCTTGGGCAAATAAAGTAATTGTATATGCCAGTTCTGATAGAACAATTTATTTTTTTCCCCTCTGTGCAATCATGATGATTGTAAAAGCAATTGTAGGGCCAGTTGTTCTTTAAGGCAGGGACTGCTTGCTATTCTAGACTCGTACTCTTCCTAAAACGAGAGAGCCCCATTTTGGTTGGTCCCTTGCCGCTGCCATGATTAACGTGATTAGATGGAATAATTTCATACCATTTCACTTAACCAAGATAAACTATCGGTGCTTATGCAATCATAATGTGCAATGTCGGGTGTCCTCATGCCCCTAAAAAACCCTCAGTGCTATAGTTAAATCTGTTGGATTTGTATTGTTAAAAGAAATGTATGTTATTGAAAATTATACAGAAGATTTTTTTTTTTAGAATTAAAGTGAGTGAATATGGGGAGTAGAGGGATTGCTTAGATATTCTATTCCCAAATGTTGGCTTTTTAGTGTATCTTTTGAAATGGAAATCTAATGCTAGCAAGAGTTTTGTGGTTGGCAGTAAAGCTCTCCAATTTGTTGTGTATTTTGCTTCACAGAATATATCTATCAGGAGCAGTACTGTAACATTACATTGCCACAGCTATGCTTCACAAACCCTACTTGCAAATATGAAAAAGGTCCTCCTTTTTTAATGCCTATCTTTGACTCCTCTTCTGCAAAGGCAGTTTTCTAGAATTAGTTTTCAGCTAAACCAAAAAATTTCCATAAAGATGAACTGTTTCTCCTCTGATACAGAGCAACTGGGGATGGTACATGTTGCTCTGACCCAGGCTGAGCAGAGATGTCAAATTGAATTTCCTACCTAACATGGAGATCTCATCCATTTATTCTCTACCTCATACACAAATATTCCCTTCTGAATAAAAGTGCTCATATTTTCCACCAGAAAATAACCATACCTTGTGTATGAAAACATTAGGAATGCTTGGTGTTTTGCTTGAGGTCAGCTCAAAAGCAAACAGAAAACTTGAAAATTTTTGTTAAAAAGAATTTTCATCCCTTGGTAAATGTGCACTTCTTGTTGGCTGCTGTCACCTGTGATGGTGTATATAATGTGGGATTTTGGGGCACATTCTATTACCACAACTTGCAGCCACCTAAAATGTATCTGTCAACTGATGTCAGTCATGTCATCTTCTTCTGTTGTCAATAATGGGAAATAGGTGGTCCATGCAGTGATTTATGCCATCCCAAGATAGATGTTTAAAAAGGATAGAATAAATTTGTCTCTGGATCTCTTTTTTTCTTGACTTCAGATGACACCTAGATGACACCAGCTGTTATATCTAGATTTAGATGGGACACATCACATCTTTATCCATTAGGAGTGCTTTTTTTTTTTTTTTTTTACACACAGGGGTCTGAATAAGCAAACAGGAAACTGGTTTTATTTTCTCCTACTGATCTGCCACACAGTCTTGGGTAAACTTGTTCTAATGTATGTTCCACTATTTCATTCCTCACTTTCTTGTTTTCATACTTCGTCCTACAAATGAGCTGGAGGAATAATAAATATAGTCAAGACTTGATCTTTACAGACACAGATTTGGAAGTGGAACCATAAAATTAATTAAGTGGGACTTATATAGAATGATAGAATGCCTTGGGTTGGAAGACACATCTAAAGGTCATCTAGTCCAATCCCCCTAGAGTAAGCAGGGACATCCTTAATTAGATCAGGTTGCTCAGAGCCTCGTGACGCCTGATTTTGAATGTCTCCAGGGATGGGGCCTCAACCACCTCCCTGGACAACCTGTTCCAGTTTTCAACTACCCTCATAGTAAAGAACTTTTTCCTAATGTCCAATCTACATCAACCATCAGTGTCCATGTAAAAGGTTAGCAGCCACTTATAGTAATCACCTCTAACCCTTCTATTATTCATGGAGAGAGAGACGTGAAGCTTATAAAAGCAATGCATATGCCATCTATTGTACATATATTAAAAGCTAGATGAATCCAACTTTAAAAGATAAAATGCTATCAAATTGCCAGATTTTTGTTTCTAATACGAAACTGGTTTTATTAATACTGCTCATTTGAACTCCTGTGGCTTCTGTTTTTATTTACTTCCCTAATAGTTTGAAGATACCTTCAGGAATACAGGAAGTTAAAAATAATTACAAAAATAGAAGAACTTGAAGGTCTTTCATTTAGGATAACAAGAGAGAACAAAATTAAAGTACCTTTGGTGTACTGAGCAGGAACTTGTCTTCATTAAGTGAACAGCAACTCTGGAGATGAATTCAAGATAGACCATATCCCTTGGGTCTGACAAAAGTAGAGGAAGAACAATTAGGATTAATGTGACTAATGCAAATACGTCAGTAAAAGCAGGCAACTTGCTACTGTTTCTGATACAAATATGCAAAGTTCCCCCATCAATAAAATGCCAGCTCCACTATAGCACCATAAGGAATTTGTGTCCTTTGTCATGTCAGAGACTCCCAAGTTGACACAGCAGAAAAGTTCATCTGAGCACACTTTTTTCTATGAGTAATTGCTGGCTCACAGAGAGGTAAACTAACGTATTCAGACCACAAAGATGTCCCAGCGGGCTGACAAGAAGAATAAAATTATTTCCCACTGGAACAGAAAATGAACACAAACTTCATCACTGTCTGGTCCAAATGCAAAAGTCATTCTTTCCTCCTTGCATAATATGAATATGTTAAAAGCCACACTGATAACACTGCAGAAAGCTCTGCAGAATGGAGAGCCTTTATATAGCTGAAAATAATAATAAGGAAAAGGCAGAGGCAGTGCTACTGAAGGGAGAGAGACAGTCTGACAAGACTTAAGGCATACAAATGAATGTGGCAGGCAGAAATATTTTTATTTCAACTGTGGAAAAATTGACTTCTTGCACATAGTGGGGCAAGTGTAACTGTCCCTTACATAGCATGGTAGACATGCACAAGATTTCTTTCTTTGATTCAGGATGAAGAGTACCTGAGGTTAATAGGGTCTGACTAGATCAATATGGAGAAGCTTCAGTGCTAGGAATGATCTTGGCCACTGAAGGAAAAGTACTTACAGAAAGAAAATTAAATGAGAACTATTTTGGCTCAGATGGTTAGCAGAAATGTGCTTCTCAGGAAAAAATGACATGGTCTGCATCTATCCTAGCTAAGTTGAGCACGCTTGGGAAAAATCCCTGGCATTGGAACACGATCATTTATGCTAGTAAATCATTAAAAGTTTTCCTGGCATGATTTTGGCCCATTCCAACAAGCTTTTTTCCCTGAACAACTTCTGGACATGGTTTGGCAGCTGGAGCAGCCCAGAAGCCATTCCAGCAGATAGTTTGCACACAGACATCCTGCTCTGGAGGCAGAAACATTTTGTTAGAAAAGATAAGAGATGTCCTATACCAGTCGGTCTCATTACTTGAAGATATCTCTGGTTACATTTAATTTGCTGGTGTAGATGTAGCCATAGTAAAACTTGTTCCAAAATGTGACCACAGGAAGAGTCCAAAATCTTGGCTGGAAAAAATTTTCTCAGAGGAAGAAAGGCTCAAGAAAATGTTTCATTTGAGATTACTTTATTACAGTGCTTATTTTTAAACCTCAAATTCTGATTAAATATTACAGAAAGAAAAGTGGGTTTGTGCTCAGGTGATGCAGTTTTGTAATTATTTCTCTAGAATGGAAACTCATTTATGGAAGATAGCATGCTTTGGAAGATATCATGGTACACGGAGATTTTACTTCCTCGGAGTTGAAGACCTTCTTCTACTCTGCTTGTTAAACCAATAAAACAGAAACAAAGTAAGGGTCATACATGTTTACTGAAAAGGACTGGAAGTGTAAATGCAATGTTTGCATTTCACTTAATGAATTTAGTGGCGTTCACTTAGGTTAGTAAGGTGAATATAACAACCTGGATAGGCAGATAGACAAAGCAGAGGAAAAAGAATAGATTATAGTCAGCAGTCCTGAGAAAATAATCAAACATCTTTCCCAAAATAAACAGCCAGTTCTCTATATCAAGATCCTATGAGAGTAATTACTGCAGCTGACTTGTATTCTATAAAAAACTTTTGCATCAAAATAATATCAGTGACTTCAGAGATTGCACCAGACAAAAGGACCTCCAACAGTCGCTGTAATTTGGAAGTTTCTGTTTATATCTTGCAAAATTGACTTTATCCACTGCTAGCCTTCAATACTGACCAAAGAGTGGTTTTAATGAAGGGAATTAAAATAATAGAAAAATATAGATTATTGAGGAAGAAATGTCTCAAGGAAAACTAAGCTGCCAGTAGATATATATTTCAAAAAGCTTGAACCATCAAGATAAGATAACATTGTCAAAGATCTAGAAGTATTCTGAGATGTATATTACAGGGTAATGATTTTCTGAAGTAAATAGGCTTGGGATATTCTATTTCTGGTATTCATGGTATTAAAAAAGACATTAAATCTCTTAAAAATGTGTGGTGAAGGCAAAAAAACTAAACTCAAGTTTTATAGAAAGAGCATAAGGAGTACCTTACTGCATTTATATCCACTGGAGTAATTTAAGAAGGAGGAAAGAGAGAGAGGAGTTAAATATAAGAACCAATTGCTTTCCAGAGCATATGCCTGCCATGAAACATGCATCAGTCATAATGACAGAAAACAGTCTAGGTAACGTTAGAGAGGTAGAACAGGGCATGGAATGGAATCTCAATGGAAATCAGAGGTCCAAGAAACAAAATCAAATGATGAATGTTGGTCTGTAATTTGAACATACCAGTGTATGTATTTGCATTAATCTGGTTAATAAATATATACAAGAAAACACTCAAAGCACTCATTTCCCAGAATGTACTCTTCTTATCATTTATTAATATTATGTTGTCCACATCTACTTCTGGATTAAGATGAGGACATGCAACAAAATGTTCTATAATGTACATTTTGTAGACATAGGATCTTGAACCAGAGCTTGTTGGAGGTTTAAATATTAGGTAAAGATTAATTCACAGTCCACAGTAACCTTTTCTGGCAAGAAACTTTAAGATGTTTCTCTTTATAAGATTCATGAAAAGCATGGGTGAAACCATAGATACTTGTGGTTATTAGTCTCTGAAAACACTGTTACACTGTTGAAATATTTGAGGATTAGATGGACTGGCTCTTGTCCACTGCCCAAATGAATTTATAATTGCTTTATTACTGACAGGATGACTTTTGAAAATGTTTTCTTTCAGAAAAAAAAGCAAAAAAAAAAAAGCTTAGCCTAGGCAAAGCAACAGCTGTGACAAATGCACAGCTGGCACTGCCAAAAGTGCATTCCTTTTGCAAACACTTTAATCTGCTCTCCAGCTTACTCATTTACTCATAATTTTTTAGTATGGTAGCTGTAATTTATGTCTTGTGAACCCTCTATGTGAACTCATAGGTAATGAAAGGGAAAAATGAGTGCTTTAAGTAACAATATAGCATGGATTACCACAGTTCTTAGCCCATATGGACAAAAATAAAAAGTAGGACAAATCCTGTCATTATTTTTTTTCTTAATAATAATTTGATCTACAGAGCCCTTAATATTACTCTTGGGGTACTATGATTAAAGACAACAAAATATTCTCAATTATTATTTATAAATTATTTGAGAAAGAAGACAAAAAAATAAAAAGGAAATGCAAGCAACCTTTTTTGTTTTATGTTTTCTTCTTGAAGAGCTTTCAGTTGTGATTAGTCCTTTGAGACATTGTCTTTTGTTTCTTCCTTTTCTCAAAAGCAAATTTAAAGTATAATATTTTATTTTATCTTTTCAAAGTAGTACAGACTAGTAAGGATATCATGATATCCTTGACAACTGAGTATAGTACACAAGTAGACAAAGAAATCACTCATGTGTTAGGGCATCTGAATACTCCTTAGTAAATCATCAATATACAAGATAGTTTTTGAAAGGGCAACCTGTATGCATGCAGTCACTGAAAATGAGAATACAGCTAACTGGGTCAGTACAAAAAAAATCTGGAATTTTCCATCAAAATGTCATTGCTCCTCTTCTAGCTTCCAGACCCAGTATATACTAATGAATGACAACACAGCATTCACGAACCACCGTGGCAGTTTATATGGAAGTCAATGATGCAGGTTCTAGCCTCACTGTAATTTCCAGCAGGTATTGTAAAAGCTTAGATAAAATGAAAGCTGTCTTTGCATGAAATAACTCTCATCTAAATACAATAGTGAAGGTCAGATTTTTTATTCTAACTTTTTATACAAAAGAGGACTAGCACACACCTGCTTTTAGTTACTTTTGCATCATTATGTTTGCTTTTTTAATTATTTTGGAGGAGGCAAAGGAAGAGAAAAGCAAAGGTCAAGGTGAGCATGGGGTCAAGACTGCAAAGACCAGTTCACCAGCTACTGGAGAGTCCTCTGTGTGTGTATGTTTATGTGCATGTGTGTTTCTTAGGAATAGGTGCTCACTCTCTCCACTGGCTTGACAAAAGGCAGGAAATTGCATCAGCTTAGCTTTATTGTATAGGGATGCAAGGAATCCCCTGGTGCAGAAAATCCACTGGGCTTTGTCTCTTGTGGACTGGGAAGGAAAAATTCCCTGGGTCCTGAAGCTTTCCAGAGCTAGAGTCCCTTAAAACACAGAAGCATTAGATGAAATTAGATGAAAATTAGTTGATTAGATGAAAATTCAGATGCTGTTCTCTAATCCAGCCTCAGAAAAATCACACCTGTGTCTACTTCCTTAAACCCACAATATTTTCACAGCATTTTCATCCTTAATAAGGTTTTTTTTCTTTCAATTGATAAACACTTTTAAAATATAAGCATTTTTCATTAAATTTCCAAAACAAATTGAACTCATCTTTCTCAGTTTACAATCCCAGTTGCTATATTTTGCAGTTCAACAAGATAATTTATGTATATTCATTGATAAAAACCAAAGTTTCAGTTAAATGTCAAAACTGCAGCATTTAATACACTTTAACAATTTTGAATTTTTTTCTGTCAACTCACAAAAAAGACTCAATCCAGGTTTTCTGAAGAATGTATTGAAAAGTTTGTATAATTCATGTAGAAAAATACTATATAAAGAATATAGCCCAATAGGTCAAGAACTTGTTTTAAAATGTAGTTTATAAAAATATCTGAAAACCGGTTCATCCTCCTCACCAGAATGAAGCTCCACAGAATATTGCCTTCTTTTGGATTTAATACAACCACATGATAACCAGTGAGGTCTAACATGCCCTGCATATGCCTACTGCTGTGTTATTATTACACCTCCGAAACTTTCAGTGATCTTTCTTTGGTAATTTTACTATTTGGTACCTTCATGCATTGGCAACCTCCTAGAGTAAATCTAAAGTCTTTTGCATTATCTCAACTACTCAGACACAAAACCAGAAACCATGTTGAAAGTATTATTTTTTACTTCAATGATTTCTGCATCAATGAAAAGAAACTTCAGTTTTGTGGTCATCACCCTTTGTGGGATTTCTATTCCAGTGCATTTCAGTATAAGAGTATAATGATGATTCTGTATAAATATATAAAGAAATGATGAAACAAAATGCATCAGGAACTAATAGTTATTGAATGGCCACAGCTATTGGTTATCCAGCACAATATTTAACAGTTTATGTCTGCTTAGTACTATATAGCTATTAAGATGAGACTGGTTATTATTTAAGACTGTTCAATAGTTATGATGATACTAGGAAATTAATTTCATTCATATCTGTTACCCCCTTGAGTATTGTTTCTTGTCTGAGCAGATTGCCTATCAGCTTCAGCAGTTTAACAAACTCAACAAGCAAGATGATTTTATAAGCAGAACTGAGAATTCACAGCAAAATGCTATTAAATTCTGAGAGTATGACAGTTCCCCTTACAGATCATCTGTCACCCAGTCAATGGTGACTTTAAACAACAGTGACAGTATGCAAACCTCACCTAACTCATGGGTCTATACTTTTTTCCTCAGGCAAATTTCATTTCCATTATTGAGTTTAACTAGCAATAACATTCTTTTCCAAGGATCTCTTGAGTTCTTTCATCAGATTGTAGAAGCTTGCTAGCTATACTATGCCAAAGATACCAAGTATACCAAATTATTTTAGTTTCTGTTTTTTTCTTAAATTTAGACATCTAAATGAACAGTCTTAGGTTGAAGACCTGGTCAGTAGTGAATCAAGTCACATTTTCTCCTTTGCTGCAGTGTGCCTTGTTGATTTCAGATGCTATGAAAGAGTTAAATATTTCCCTTCCTTGAAAAATGCATCAGAGTGGCATCTTTATTTAATATATTTGCTCTTGAACATGAGAAGAGTACCATCGTTCCTTTCAGTCAACAGGTTGCGTATTAGTGTGCTAGGTGCTCTGAAAGTAGTCTAACCAAAGAATGGCAGGATTATCAGTATCTCAAAAGTAAGACTGTAAATCAGGAATTAGAGATTCCATAAATTAATTCATTAATACTTTCTAAGCCACTGATAGGAGAAAACATAATAAAATGCTGTGATTTGCAAAGGAATCTGGCAAGCTGTACAAAAGAATCTTTCACTGAGAATGTTTTTTGTGTCTTTCCTGCTATTTCCTTTTCACTAGAAGTCCTTTAGACAGAAAGTATATGACTGTATTATAAAAATGTAACATATATGGATATATATGGAGATTATCTGAATGTCTGGGAATGTATCATGGGTAGGAATGCACTTGTGAGGACAAGAAAGTCAGTAAGACCTTTTTGCATATCAGAAACTGAGACACAGAGATAAAGTAGATGGCGTAATAGCTAAAGTTTAGACACTTGAAATTAAATCTAGAACCTGACACAAAGTGTTTCTCTGCAGTGTCTGAGGCAAATGAATCTCCCCAGAACAGTACCCTAAACTCATGTCATATCAGACACTCTACTGAGACATAAACCCAGATGATAGGAAATTATGTGGAAGAGGCTGTATTTATGTTGGGCTGTGCAGGTTTCATAGCCCAAGATCCCCTACTGTAGATAGGTATCTAAGTTTCTGTTCCAAACACTAAGAAGGTTCTGTCTTTTCAGGAAGTTTTAAGAAGAATAGAAATCTCCCCGTATCTACTTCTCTGATACAGTCCTAAGAAGCCATGGGATCTGAAGACATATTGGAAATGTATTTGCAACTAGTAAGTGATGAAATTTCTTTTGCAATATGGTACTCATTTCTCATTTCTATTGCAACTTCATTTACTACTATTCCAAATAAAGAAAATATAAAACAAGAGGAAACAAAGCCAAATTTCAAGAGAAACAACAAAAACTTCTGCGAAGAAGTAAGCTGAATTGTCATCCAAAAATTAATAGAATAAGGCAAGATGGAAACGTGCAAAGAAACATGACAACCTAATATACACTTATATTAAAGACCCCAGTGCCTAGAATTTGATGTACAACTTATGCATGTCAATCAGTCTTCTTCTCAAAATCTGCTTTAAAAAGTTTGTAGTTAAGCTTTTTATGTAGAGAAATACTAGGATTCAGACCACCAGAGATGTGTACCTTATTCCCAACAGGCAGATTTTTCACCACAGCAAAATAATGGCTAAGAAGTCATGAACTTCTTTTCTGTGGCACCCAGGTATAAAAAAAATGCATCCACCATTCTGTACCTTGGCACCAGTAGAACTACCTCAGTCCAAAATTCAGATCCCTAAAAGATTTTTCTTCCAGGGTTTTGTCCATGGAAGAGACCACACTGGAGCAGGTACCCACTGCAGACCATGAAGGACCCCACAACAGAGTAAATGGATATTCCTGAAGGAAATGTGGCCTGTGGAGAGCCCACGATGGAATATATTTTTCTGAAGGATTATAGCCTTTGAAGCGACCACATCAATGCAGAGGAAAACTGTTGAAAGGAAAGACACAGCAGGGAGAAACCACTAGGTACAAACTGTAACCTCCTACTCCTCACCCCTCTGAACTGCTCCATGCTGGAGTGGAGTCTAGAGTGAGAAAGAGAAGTTGAACTTGGGGAAGGAGGAAGGAAGTGTGTTGGTTTAATGTTTGTCTTTTTGTTTCTTGTTACGCTAATTTATAACTAAATAGTTATAATTAAATATTTATTTTTGTTGACAATAAATTATTTTTTTCCAAGTCAAACCTGTTTTTCCCGTGATGATAACTCAAAACCAATCTCCCAATATTTATCTCAACCCATGAGCTTTGTCAGCCTATTTTAACCCCCTGCCCACTTAGAAGGGTAGATGTTTGGCTGTAAGCCAAGACTAACTCACCATGTGTGTCACACTAAGACTGGTTTTCCCCATTATATCACTTTGTATTTTTCTGTGTTGGATTTCATTTGACATTTTATTGCCTAGATACTCTGGTCTCTAAGTCCTTCTGAAATTCTTCACAGTCTGTCCTTTTCCTAAGTGCCTCACATAATTTTGGATCATCATCATTCACATCATATTATCACTGTACACATCATCCCCCTTCTTTAGCTCATTTCTTAATATGTTCAAAAAACCATGTAGACGTGGCACTTCAGGACATGGTTTAGTGGTCATGATAATGCTAGATAGATGGTTGGACTTGATGATCTTGGAGGTCTTTTCCAACTTTAACGATTCTGTGATTCTATGTCAAACCGTATGAGTTGCAGGACAGACCTCTGCATGACTGCTCTGATGACCATCCTGAATTGCAAGAAATGACCTTTTACTGTTACCCTTGAATTCCTGTTTTTTAACCAAAAATTACTGTATGTTAGGGTCTTCCATCTTATCCCATGATACATGATGTCCTTACAGCCTAACATGGAAGCCTTTGTTAAAATTTCATAGGAAATTAAAATAGACTGTATAGTTTCTACTGCTTTAATCCGTATGTTTCTTGACCTCTTCGAAGAATGCCTTCTAGTGAAGCCATGATGATCTTTCTCAAAAATAGTTAAAATTATCCAAGCTGTATAGTGTTGCTATTCATTTTCCCCCTGGAGATCTTAAACAACTGAGCACATCTGAAAATTTCTAAGCACTGGTATCTCATCTCCCATCTTTTTGTCTATGGGTATCATAAAGTTTTAAGGGAGAAGTTACATACTACTACTAGTAATGTATTCATTTAATCTGGGAGTTCTTGCAGAAGTCTAGAGGTAATATCATCTGGTCCTGGTAATTTGTTAGTGTTCTTTACATCTATTTGTAGTATAACCTCTTCCACAGTTGCTTTCACAGATAATGATACAGTGATTAGAGCACTTCACAGTCTGGGAAGTGGCACAGTCTGGCAAAACACAGCCTGGGAATCCCATGTTGAGTTCTGGTCTGGAAACTTTTCCCTTGTGTATATGGACATAATGCAGGAAATTCTTCTCAAAACACTACCACTCAAATTGGCACAAATACTGTTGTGAACAGAGACTTTAGTTCTTCCTTTAATTCAGTATATTAGTGGTGTCCCTGTTTGTGGGATATCTTGCTTTCATTCCATCATTTTCTGGTCAGTGTTAAAACCCAAACATGAAATATTTCAAAACCCCTGTTTTAAGTATTCAAGAAGAGACTCTTTTAAGCCTCCTGCTGAAACTACTAGACTTAACAGAACAACTAAATATTCATTGGGCAAAAGACTCTATGATCCTAGTGATTATGGTATTCATGTGGCAGGGGAGATGTGAGTTCCTGACATTCTAATGAATATTTACATAATTTTGTATGAAGTATTCACTGGAGCAGAAATAGTAAGTTGTCTAATAACTTACCTATAGAATCATAATTTTCTTGCCTTTCAGCTCAATTAATTTTTAATCATGCCTCACAAAAAGGAACAGCCTCAAGTGAAGGAATTGTCTTATTAGAATGTCCTAGCATTTTAAGCGTTTACCTAATGTTAATTTTCAAAGTCCCTCAAAAACAAAAGAGATTTAGACCTGTTGCTCAGACTTTCTCAAGATGTATTACAAAGACAGAACACTGCTATCTCTCATGACTACTTTTTTTCTCTCGTCATACTTTTTTGAAAAAAGCATACTTTGTTAACACTTTTTGTGAGGAGGTTCATCATTTTGAATCACAAATGGAAGAGGCCATTACAATATCTGAGAGGACTACAGATTATTCCTAGCTTTCCTTATGCCTTGGTTCCTGGCTAGACCTGGTGGTCTCCAATCTTCTTGGTTTCTAGAATATCTGGTACAAAATCTGTGTTTCTGCCCATTTTATCCAGAAGGCATTTTAGAATACTTAAGAATCTGGGGAAATGGGAGCATCTCAAGATTTGTAAATGACAACACTTCTCTAAGTGGAACATGACAAATGTCTTTGTGCTTTGTGGTGTTTCATTTTGGCTGCTCTGCTTGCTGTTAGGAGGTTGCTACTTGTAGCAACAGGCAGCAAATACAATGGAAAGCCTCACAAAAAAAGATATTAACAACCAAACAAAAATGGGCTTGAAGTAGGGATATTATCAAATGTGTTTCCAATCAGAAAATAACATCATTGTAACATTAATCTGCAAATGAAACTTTTCAATCAAATTTCCAGAAAAGAAAGGTGAGGGGCAAGGCAAGGGAAGAAATGTCAACATTTCAACTTTTCAGCCCAGTGTAGACTAGAACAAAGTTTAGAAAATCTGTTGTCACCATCACAGCTCACCTGTCCTCAAAACTACAAGTCTAATATATTCATGAGAAAGGAGACAAAAATTAAGTGGAAGCTGTTATGTGGATTTTGGGTCTGAAATTCTGTAGTTCAGTCCTTCTGCATTATCTGCACTGCCAAATTTGAATCCAAAGATTTTACTTAGGCTTATTCATTGTCTCGTTAATGATACCAAATGCAGAGTCCTGCTATGCTGTAAACATAAACTAAATTCACTGTGATTTGAGGTACTTGGATGAATTACATTAACAAAGCAGAGGGAATTCAGAAGCTGGTTGAATACAGAAAGCAAGCCTGTTCATGTGTCACTTGAAGTATTTATACTCATGTATTAATTGCCTTGTCTGGCAAATGCTGTTCACCTAGATGAGCTGTTATCTCAACACCTGTAACCCACTTGTTGCAGTGATGTCTAGGCAGCGTCCTTCTCCTAGGTGTCAAGATTATGAGCTTCTGCTTTTATTACCATGATTTTGCATTTGGCCTTATGTTTAGTCACAGGTAAATGAATGTAATAGTCTTTAACATATCTACTGCTTATTTGCAACTGTGCTCTCTCTGTGTCGAAGCAGGGTGCCATCTGCCGAAGTATGAAAGTAGTGGCACATCTCCAACAGTACAGGAACAGGACAGAAACAGAAAATCTGTTTATCACAACAGGCAGCATGTATAGTTATTTTAGCCTTCAGGGTATTACACCATCAGAAGTGCTTATTTCTGAAGAGGAAAGCAGTAGTCGGAATAGTAGGCTTACGCGGACAAGATTTGGAGGGTCATTCCTCTTTTACTGTAACAAAAATGAGAGTCTTGGTCAGTCTTCTACTCTCACAGCTTCCATAAATAGTTAATTTTCTTCAATAATGTTAAGCATAAGACAAAAGGGAAAACAAAACAAAACACAAGAGGTTTCATCTGAGATTTTGTGGAGAGAAAGGTCCAGTGGCTATAATTCATTTTGCTCTGGGATTCACTTTTCCCTGTGAGATACTGAGCAAGGCACCTAACACATGACTCAGAAGAGTCCCAAAAAAATGAGATTTGAACTGTTCTTTGACCCATAATTTCAAATCTTCAATTTTGGAAATTACTATTCTCTCTCAGGCAACATTCCAGCACATTTTGTATTTAAAGCATAACTTTTCCATTTGTTCACATACTTCTGAAAGCAGCGAGCAGCCCAGCATCTGACTCATGCCCAAGCCTGTGCAGTGTTTCCAAAGGATACCTTAGCTGCCCAAGGAACCCCACATTGAAACTATTGTAAGCCCATGTACAAAATGTGATTATCAGTTCCTGTATTTCCCAGAAAATGTAGTAGTGGCTGCATTTCCAGGACAAACACTGACACAATGGGGAATTTTTTGTGCAGAAGATTAACAGTCAGAAGAACTTTGGAAGATCTGTGTGCTGTTCTCTCCTCTGCTTAACAGCACTTAAGTCCTCACTTCTTGTGTTTTTGGCACATTGCTTAGCCAACAGATTCAAGGCTGCTTGGAGGGAGAGCAGGATGCATCAGTGGTGCCAGATGAAAAGCCTTCCAGTGTGAAGAGAATGAACTCAGAATTCACTGGGCTGGAAAGAGAACATGAAAACAAGGACAATTCTAGTAGAAAGGCTGGGAACAACTTCTGAGAGGACAGGAAAACTTCACTTCCAAGGGCTGTTTATATGTTTTTCCCAGTTGTGATTTCATGCAAAATGCATAATGTCTCAGCAGCAGGGAATGGGAACTCGGTCTGCTCCTGCCCAAAGTCACCAATGAGTGCTACGAGCATTAGGCTACCAGACTGCTTTATCTAGTGGGAATTAAAATGACCTTTTGAGAACGAGGATAATCCTCCTTCTTAAAGGTTGCAGTAGGTCCACTAATGTCTTCAGGTATTAATATAAATAAACACCATCAGCACGAATTATCTCCCTCCCCCTTTATCCAAGTCTTGACAACAATATTATCCATACTTATCTTCTCCAGACTTTCTTTTTCCAAGTCACTCTAGTAGAATCTGCAGAAGGTTCACAGAGAAGACACAGCTGGTATTTCAGCTGCCTGATTCCTAAAGAGACTGAGCCAAAGACAGAGCAGGCTGCCAGCTCTCTGGAGCCAGAACTGCCTTCCTGTTCACAATCAGATTTAGGCAACTATCCTGGCACTGGTCTAAAAATACCTGGATTTAGTCAGGAGAGGTAGAAAAGCGTAGGGGGCTCATACCCTGCTCTTCCATCTCATTATAGTCCCTTGTGTCTTGTGTCTTAGCTGGAGCCACGCACTTAAACAGGGACTATGCTATTCCTTGGGCACAGGCTTATTTCCTGGAAAAAAAAAAATCAAAACCCTAAACCTGAACAACCCAACTCAACCACAGATGCTCTGTCAAAGAGGAAGAATTTCACTATTTGTTTATTGCTCACAAGTATACTCTGAGCTTCTGACCACAGTCAGTTGAGAGGGATCAGTGAACTGATATACAGTAGGAAGCACACTGTGCTTGTGTTCCCTGAGAGGTAATCAATAGTGCCAGATAGAAATACTGAGACATGTACAGAAACTAAATTACATCTCCTAGATGAATGGTTCATTATATCTCTGATCAGTCATAAATAATGTTAGTAAATAGACTGATAATTATATTTAAATTATTTCTTTTAGAGGCTTATAAGCAATCAGAGTGGAATATTCCTATCTTTCTTTGGTATTTTTTTTTTGTTAACTGTCTGAGGAAAAACATGAAAAGTGTTCCACAGGATGATACAAGGTGCTTATTGTTTATCTTGATTTAAGCTGTAGCTTAAGTAGGTAAGTAGGTTACCTGCTGACTTGGATTATGTGCTTTACATGTTGTAATTAATCTGCAAGTTTAAGTCTCTTGCTGAATTCACAGGAATGAAATTCTATGGGTTGTGTCATTTAGTAATGTTTGTAATAATAGATCTTTCTTTTTGCTGAAGAAATGAAGTTATGCTTATTTTCTTTAACTGTACAATTTAGACTCATATCCAGAATATAGACCTGGATATTAGACTCACCATTCTCTAGAAGAGATGACCAGGAATGAGGAACAACATCTGTGTCTGTCCTTGGCCTACAGGGTTATAAGTGGAGAGGGTAATGGTCAACATTGCAAGCAGCGCCCAAAAAATACTTATGCACTTAGGAACCTATTTCCAAGCTACAGGGCAAGAAAAATCTCGGACCAAATGTTATAAGGTGCAGACATCTACAGTTCCAGAATTCAGTAAGTTTTACAAAGGTACATTTGAAGTTCACTGTCTGGGCTTCACTCTATAAAAATTCACTAAAGAAGCCAATATCTTAAGTAATTCCAAACACATAAAAATCAATTAATTCTTCATAAAGCACTAGGACCACACAAATTATAGGAGGCTGCGGAGGACATTTTTTTTACAGAGCACATAATTGCTTATTAGATCTGAAACTTATACTGAAGACTCTCTTATCCAAGAGGAATGTTGCTTGGATATAAATACACAACTGTGTGATCAACCTGGACATTAATTATTACCCTACAACAGGTAGGGGAGGACCTGTGATGAAATGAATATTTCTAAAGCTAACATCTCCCAAAACAACTCCTTAGGGACTTGAATTTCGGGGTTGCCACAGATGTCCCTTCACACTGACACTGAAATCCAGCTTTATGTAGCACATCTTCCACCACATGTTACTTGCCTGCCTATCACGAGTAAGGAAATCCTTCTATTTAGCATGGGTTGTATCTCTCTAATTTTTACTGCTATCATGATAATGTGGTAGAAGATTCCACAAACTTGAATTTATATAGCAAATGACAACTTTGTCTTTTCTGGACCTAACAACTATAAATAAAGAAAATTTAAGTGCACACCTCTGTCACCTGGGCTCACCCAAAAATATTGGGTCTTGCCCTGAATGCATTTTTCTCTTCTGTCACTAAAGTAATGTCATCTTTGCGTCACAGGTTTTGGTCATTCCACTGGAGTAGACCTATTGAGGCAGTTTGCATAATCATCTGGATTTTTTTTTCTAGATACAACACAGAAACCAGCATGCATTTCTGTAAGTTATATTGAAGAGTTTCCTGCTGTTCTATGAAGTAGTTCTATGAAGGCTTATTAATGCCACAACACCATAAATGAATAGAAAGCCTTGCAAACACATACAGAGACATAGTGCCTGCTGAGAGAAACTTGAAGTATAGTTCAGCCAAGTGATAAGAAATCAGGTATAAGAACTCATGTTCTATACACCACGAAAAACTCAGCACTTTTATTTATTTATTTATTTAATGGAATATTACAGTTCTGCCCATCTTTTTCATTTACCTGCTACCATTATTCTTTTCCTTTAAGAAGATGATGAAATCTGATGCGGAAGAGAGAATCATATATAAAATCCACCTCCCCTTTCCTCCCATACTGCAGAGATCCTAATCTCTCTAGAGAAAAGGACTGCGCAGATACTTGCATTACTTACTCATACAATATTTACTAATTTCCTTAAGGAAATGAAGCTTATCACGAGCAGTCAGCATGGATTCAACAAGAGGGAGTCATGCTTGACAAATATGATAGCTTTTTACGATGGCATCACTAGATAGGTAGACAAGGGGAAGGCAGTGGATGTTGTCTACCTTGACTTCAGCAAAGCTTTCAACACTTTCTCCCATAGCATCCTCACAGCTAAGCTTAGGAATTGTGGATTGGATCATTGGACTGTGAAGTGGATTGGGAACTGGCTGAAAGAAAGAGCTCAGAGAGTTGTGGTTGATGGGCCAGAGTCTAGTTGGAGGGGTCAGCACTCAGTCCAGCCCTATTCTATATATTCATCAATGATCTGGATGAAGGATAGAATGTACTCTCAGCCAGTTTGCTGATACAAAACTGGGAGGAGTGGCTGACATGCCATAAGGTTGTGCTGTCATCCAGTGTGACCTCGACAGGCTGGAGAGCTAGGCAGGGATAAATTTAATGAAACTCAATACAGGCAAGTGTAAAGTGCTGCATCTAAGGAAGAACAACCCCTTGTATCAGTACAGGTTAGGGGCAGCTCTGGGGAAAAGGACCTGGAAATCCTAGTAGACAACAGGGTGACCATAAGCCAATGGTGAGTCCTTGCATCCAAGAAGACCGATGGCATCCTGAGATGCATTAGGAAGAGCTTGGCCAACAGATTGAGGGAGGTTCTCCTCCCTCTCTACTCTGTGCTGGTGAGGTCTCACCTGCAGTACTGTGTCCAGTTCTGGGCTCCCTGGTTCAAGAAGCACAAGGAATTACTGGAGAAGGTCCAGCACAGGGCCACTAAGATGATTAAGAGCCTGGAACACCTACCATATGAGGAAAGGCTGAGAGAGCTGGGTCTGTTTAGCCTGGAGGAGGCTGAGGGGGGATCTTATCAATGTTTATAAATATCTGAAGTGTGGTGTCAGGAAGATGGGGCCAGGCTCTTCCCAATGGTGTCCAGTGACAGGACTAGGGGCAATGGCCATAAACTGGAAAATGGGAGGTTCAACCTCAACATGAAAAAATACTTCTTCACTGTGAGGGTGACAGAGCACTGGAACAGGCTGCTCATAGAGGTATTAGAATCTTCATCTCTGGAGACTTTCAAAAACTGCCTGGACTTGTTCCTGTGTGATCTACTCTAGGCGATCCAGCTCTAGCGGGAGGGTTGGACTAGACTATCTATAGAGGTCCCTTCCAAGCTCTACCATTCTGTGATTCTGTGCATGATTTAGCCTGATTCCCATGTAGTGCAGTTTCTAAAGCTTTCATTTCGAAAGCTCTACAGAACTGTGCCCTGCACATCCTGCATCATCTGTTCCCTTGCATACATAAACATAAATGTTGTTGCATACATAAACTCCTGAGATCTGTAAGAAAATGAATACAATTTAAGAGAGAGAGTTGCAGAGGCATCTCATAGAAGCTAAGAGAATACAAGATTTCAGCTCTGATTAGAAAGGTTTGCTGCTTAGTATCTGTGATTGATTGGCTCTGCTCTCAATGTATGTTTTAGCTTTAAGGAGAATCAAGTGATCCAGCCAAGCAATACAATTGGGGGCACTAACTGCACAGAAAAATGCAGTCTGCCTTTTTCAATTTTTCAGCTATCAAATTCTCTTACAGTGATTTAAGTAATTTGCCTGAAGTGAACTAAACTGCATAGAACATAAAATATGGAGCTATTTGGTTTATAGGATAGGATCAATCTCTTTTTTTTCAAGCATGGACCCTAATCTATACTCACTAGTTTGAACCACCTATAGATATTTACACTCTGAAAAATGAGGTCTCTGTGAGTAAGTGTGGGAGTTAAAGCTTGCCAGGTGAAGATCCCAACTCATATCCCAAATTCACATTTTTATTAGCCTATAACTTCAATTAATTTAGTTCCCTCTGAGAAAAACCTTGTAATATCAACCTACACAAATTCACATGACAATGAGCAATGTCTGATGACAGAGACTGCAATGTTTGTTGTACATCCTCTGTAGTAAGCCTGAAGTACCTAAATCCAGGAATTTCATCTGTATTTCAGGCTCAGTGTTTCCACCAACCAGAGAAGTACATTACTGAGCTGCCTTAGATAACACAGGTTGAAGCCTCTCTAAAAGTGGAAGCTCTAAATGTGGAAGCTGAAAGGCAAAGTTAATGAGCTTAGACCCAGTGAAGCACTGTACTACTTTTCAGACCCAATCTATTATATTCACAGGCTGTGTACTCTCTACATAGACCCAGTGACTCACTTGGAGTCACTTTGGGCACCTCTAAGTGACTGTACAGTGTTGGTGTGCAGTATTGGCAGGTAGGAATCATCCTCCTATTTCCAGCTTGGTCAATGTCAGATGATGAAGAACTTGGGAACTCAAGGCAAGCACAAGAGACATCAGTGACAGCATAATCTGCTGCATTGGGAACTTCCAGAAGTCCTTTTTGCTGTCCATGTGAACCTCATTTATGGGCAACTCTAGGAAGAGTTGATAGGGCACGGACAGTCCCCCTTTGGTTTTTGAGCTATTTTGGTGTGCATAGCATAAGGCTTTAAAGAACAGAAGACCACATTTTCTTCTTGCTCTGTTTTTCAGATGTACAATTATAGTTATTTCAATGAAGTAGTTCCTGGTTGATATCTGAGCAGGTAAAAGAGAGAAGCAGCCTTGCCAAATGGCAAGAACATTGGAAATTTTGAAGAGGCGGACTGTTTTATTGCCTGATTGAAGATTTGTACACTTGTACAAATCTTATCTTATTTCAATTTTACAGAAAGGGAATCACACCTTTTTATAATATGCTGTGAGGCGTTCTGATGAAAATAGCTCTTTAAGAGCTAAGTGGCATTGCTGTGATATTACAAGTGGACCACATGCAGAAATAAATCCTATTCTCTTGAATTTAAAAGACTGTATTCTATCACTTTGTTTTTCTGTCTCCTTATACTAGTTATATTGTATGATTTGCTTATTACAACAGTAGAGCCATGCTGAGATTGTTTCCTGCAGAAATACTTCCCCATTCAGAATATTTCAAGATATTTGGGTAACTATCTTCCTGTTTGCTTTCTCTATAGGAATAGCTGATCACTGTGGCACCTGAAATCTGTCCTTTGTCACTGTAAATTGCTACTTATATCTGAGTTCCTCCTTTCAATGCAGATCTGAAGCCCTAAAACACCTGAAACAAGGTATTCTCATGATTCTTGTAAACAGAAAAAAAGCCTAACTGGAAACCAGCTATTTGTACATCAGCAGATTATCTTTACCCTCAAAGAAGTTCAGAAAAAATAAATAATTTTATTTGGGTCTAATCTGGATAAACCAGAACTCCTTACTGGAATATCACTCACTGATTCCAACAGGTATATGATAGCTATTTTAACAGGTGACTGCACAGTGACAGATGCACACTCGCAACATCAGTGGCTTCAGTCTTTATTTTGAGAGGGCAACTGCAGCTGTTAATATCCTTAAAGATTTCCACTTAATTGTCCTAAATGGTGAAACATGTTCTAGACAGAAAAGGCAGCAAAATGGAATCACACAGTCACAGAATTGTGACAGTTGGAAGAGATCCCTAAGATCACTACATCCAACCATCAACACCCTCCCACCCCACAAACCCAAAGAAAATCAAACCAAACCAAAAACCAAACCAAACCAAACCAAAAAGCCCCCCCAAGCCCTCCAAACAAACAAACAAAACCCACAAAAACAAATAACAAACCCCAAATAATCCAAACAAACATAAACCAAACAATCATAAACCAAACAAACATAAACCAACCAACCAAACAACACCTCACCATCCTGCTAGAGCATGTCCTGAAGTGCCTCATCTACACATTTTTTTAATACCTCTAGGGATGGTAACTCCATCATCTCCCTGGACAGTGCCTGACTACTCTTTCAGTAAATAAATTCTTCCTAATATCTCATCTAAAACTGCCCTGGTGGAGGGGCAAAAATGGGATCTCTGCTCTCCATTATTAGATGCGTCATTCAGAGCATTTCATCAGTTTCAAATTTGTGCCCATTAAAACTTCAGCAATTCTGTTTTTCCTGCCAAAAGACTGTAATCTTTTTATTTCCTCCCCCTTGCTTTTCTCTCTCTTTCTCATTTGATGTGCCATCACATTGGAAATGGAATGATTCTATTCAGAGGCTGGATTAATGGCCATACGTACAAAGACGAGAAAATTCTCCCTGAATAAACAGGAAGATCTGAAACCATCTGCACATTCAAATCCCAGGGAAGCACAACAGTAGCAAATGAAGGCTAATCTAATAAGAACAATATTGATTCTTGGGTATTATTTCTATTATTATTAGATTAAAATTTGAGAAGAACTCTTCTCTTAACATTTCCCTGAAGTACTAAAAACAATGATCACATTACACTGGAACTCAAGATTTAAAGAATTTGAAATTCATCTGGAGCTGTTCCCGTGAGAGTATAAAAATCCATTTACTTCACATCCTCTTAAATCCTCTTAGTGCCTTAACAGATTAGTGTGTAAGGGGGAAGCAACAGTTTTTATTTTAATTGAACTGGATGTTAGTTTTCTCAGCTAGGTTTGATGAAGTCATGAGAGGTTTCATTCAACTGTAGCCACTCCCTAAATGGTTTGTCAAGTGCAGGGAAGGACACTTTATGTTTTATGAATGCTACATTTTCCACTCTCAAAATAAAGCTTTGGGAACTATATTAACAATGGCTTTGTCACAGTGATTATTTTGTTGGAGGAGAATTTGTGTATGGATTAACAGAGTGGCTCAGTTTGAAGATTGCTTGGTCTACAGGCACAATTTTCCCACCTGCATGGGGAAAACAGAAGCACTGGAAAAGTGTAGATGGCATCCCTGGAAATACTTATAAAACAAGCTGTGCCTAGCTGTCTTGTGTATCCCTTGGTGGGTCAAGCTTAAACTCTGTGAGTCTGAGGTTAGTGTTAGCTGATAAATGTGGTCAATTGCTAGAGTGTCACACTTGATCATGAAAGGTCGCTGGACAGAATGACCAGTGCTCTTCAGATTTCCATCTGGAAGGAACACAGAACACTGATTACTCTGATTTTCTGAATAATCTAAAATCCATGAAAAACAGAAGAATGATGTCCCCCAGTGTTGCATTTAGACTCAGCATCTGCTTCTAACATCACCTTGTCAAGAAATATGCAAGTACCTCATATTACCAAGGTGTATCAGAAAGAAACGTTTAAATCAATAAGGCTATTTAGGACTTCTGAGAATGAAAGATAAAGTACATCTGCATGAAGATAAGGACATTCATATGTAGCCCTTTTGCTCCTATTGAAAGGGAAAACCAGGTATAATACAGAGGAAGGGTGCATCTTGTTTGGTGTTGTTTTTA
>JAAGNO010023033.1:0-29964 GCA_033439905.1 Ceryle rudis | reverse complement strand
CGGGCGTTTGGGACACCTTGCCCTGGAGGCGACGTGACCTCTCCCAATTCGGCCCTGCGCGAAACCGCCAGCGCTTGGTGCCTGGAGTGTGGAAAATTTACCCCCAAAAACAGAGGCCTGACCCCGCCGTGGAGGAGAGGCCCGGACAGCCCCCAACTTTTCAGCCTCTGGGAAGGGCCAAGCCCTCTAAACCCTTCTGGTGCCACCAGTAAGCTTCCCTGAAAGCCTAGGAGCCCAGCCCATTCACCCTGCGCTCGCAAGATACCAGTTGATTAAGTCACTTGGTATCGCAGTACATTGGAGGATATTTCAATATCCCCGTCACAGCAGGTGGGCTGTGTAGCGTGGAAAGGTGAAGCAATTGCCAGGGGACCGGCAGTGGCTGAAGGCTGGGGCAGTGAGCCTGCTTGCCACTCTCTCCCTGCCTCATTGCGCTCAAGACCATCCTGCTCTGCAGCAGTAGTGGCTCAAAACATCACAAATTACTCAAAGTGTTGCTTACAACACGGCAATACTTCGTAAGATTTTTAGGGGACATTCTGCTCTGAAAAAATGGTGTTGTGGAAATGCCTTTGATACACTGGTTATTTCATTGTGCTTCCAGTATCACGATTTGCCCTCTTTGGTCATTAAGAGATTGTGTTTATTTTCTGATTGACAGTGCCATAAACACTAGCCGGGCTGTAAGAACTTACAGGATTTCTACAGAAATGTACAATCACCGACGATCACATTTCTGCAATCAGAAGCTAGCTGGAATTTAGAGAACAGCACAGCTTCCCACAGCTTTGCACTCTTCACGTCAACCTACATAAAGTGCATTTAGCACAGTAAAGCTGAGGAATACGGCTCTGCCTTTACACTGGTAGCAAACCTATTTCGCATCAGTAGAGGCTTTTCTACTACGTCATGGGAATGATTGGACATGTTCAGTGAAATTCACTTCTTCCATTTTGATCAGCTAGGTCTGTCTAATCATATCTGTCATGTGGGTTCTTGAGCATCAAATGGATTGCTGGATTTTGGGTACATCAGTGTGCTGGAAAAGCCAACAATGAGACAGGAGGAAGGGCTTCACTCTTCTTCATGGGAGAAAGAACAAGACCTTTCCCACCCGAGGGTCAGAACAGTTCCTCCTAGCAGAGCTGCTACACCAGGATGGTATGGATTTTTTATGGCTCTGCTTTAGGTTTACTGGGGCGTATTTCAGCACAGTTTTAAAAATGTACCGTTGGGGCAACTTAGCGGAATAAACAGAGCCTGAGGTGCAGGCCCAGTTACATAGTTTAGGGTCAGATCTTCATCTGCTGCAGTCAGTGGAAAGATTTCTGTTGATACCGGGGCAGAACAAAATGGCCGTGAGAACTCTCTAAGATGCAGCGCTAATGGAAAGGAAAAATCTGGTTTTGTGATCACATTTCAGCCTACTGATGATTATGTACACAATATTTAATGTAGGTTAAAATGTAGGTAGGCCTTACAGACACATTTAAGTTAAACAAGAGAGTGCAAAGCTTGCGGGTGGCTCAGAAGACGTGCATCGAATTTAACAAAAACAAGAAGCAAATTATTTTACGAACTAATTTTCAGTCTTCAGGCTGAAGTTACACCTAGCCATAAAGAGCATGTGTAAGTACAGCAGTTCACTGTCTGTAAGACACTTCTCTCCAGGCAATGGGATCTCTGGTAATAGATCTGATTGCAGGAGAGCTTTCTTGCCTTCCTGCCAAACCCTGTCCTAATTGATAAGCTCCTAGGCTGTGTGGTAAGCAAGGTCATTAGGACTTCCCCCTGCAAATGAAGCAGCCGTTTAAAAAATAAGGTCATACAATAAACGTTTTTTCTGTCCTGAAGAGAAGAAAATAAACCTCCGTTGTTTGCTAGAAAGGAAGTACAATTCAAAAAACCAACAACATTTCAAGACGAACAGATTGTTTAGATTTGCCACCCAGTGATTTACCATGATGAAATACAGGCCCAAACTAGAAAGTTTGGATCCTAACCTGAATCAGACATTCCCCAAATTTGAGGGGGAAGTGCAATTCAGAGTAAGGGCTTATCTCTCATACACAGCAAAGTACTGTGGATGAAAATACCCAGGTAAAGTAGGAAGTGCCTGGTCTGCAACAAGAGTGACTTTATAACAACAATGAACAAAAGCAGCTTTTATTTTCTCTCTGAGAACAATGAAATCACTCAAGAATTGTTATAAATGCAAACAATGTGGATTTTATCACTTGGTTATCATCAGTGGGATTATAGTCTATAAACCCTAATTTTCAGGGAAGTCCCTAGATTTCCCTGAGCGCTTCCTCAAATTTCACATCTGTTGGCTCTAGTTTATTAAGTGCTTCAGGATAAGGTGCATCAACTGTTCCTTGGTGTTATGTTACCTGAAAACAGTGAGCGTAGGGGTTAGCGGCAGAAAATGGTTGATTGCCAGACAGCGTGTCAATACCACACCAGCAGAGCAGGCGCTCCTGATCTCGCCCATTTTTAACACATGCATAGATTACATATAATCCAATATAATTTTTTGAAGTTATTTTAAAGCATTGAATTTGTACACCTTTGGTTAAAAATGTTTGGTTGTTTGTGGTTTTGGTTTTGGGTTTTTTTTTATCCAGTCAGGCATAAGAAGAAAGACTAGTACAGTAAGATGAAGTGGAATTATTAAGTTAACCCCCAGTAGACAAGTTCTGTTCCACGATTGCAAGTACTGACATCACCTTTATGGGCCAAGAGTGAATGTGTTACTCCCATTTTAAAAGGTGGGCTCTACTGAGAGGAAGAGACTATAGGCATCCCCTTAGAATTACAGAGCTAGTATCTCAGTCTAGGCATTTACAGCTTTGAAACAAACAACTCAGGTTTGGTCTCAGACAAAAATGTAGTTCAATAAAAATACAAATTACAAGTGCATTTCACGGCACCAAATATAATAAACACGGTTGTGATTCTAAAATTGATCAGATCCAATGTTTGAAGGTGGGTTTCTCAATAGCAAAACAATAGCAGGCTATCTGGAAAAAAATGTACATGTAGTCATACGGAAACATTGTAGTTTTGCTTTGTAGAAGTTCATCTTGTGAATAGAGAAATGTATCATTTTGTTTGTACTTCTCTGATGAATATCTTACAAGACCGTCAGCTAAACAGGCCATGTGAAGAGCAGTAAAACGAATGATGCCTGCTTGCTGAAGCATTTTTGGGAGCTCGTCCTCATGGCTCTCTAAAAGCCTGGGAGAGGTCGGACAGAAGACCTAGGTTTGGTTTCCAGCTTGTGTTCCTGGTCACAAGGGTGCTAAAGCTGGAGAGCCCTGGGATGGAAGCGTGCTTTCCTCAGGAGGAGCAGGAGGAAGAAGGCACGTTTCAAAGTCCCACAAAAAGCTTTTCTGGCTTTTTCTGGTTCTTGGCAAACTCCAAAGTAAGAGCAGTCTCTTCACCAGGAATAATGAGCCGTGACAAGGGGCGGCAAACACAATATGGGGAATTCAGTATACAAACAAGAACCAAATTGGTTTGCATAAAAAATGCACTAGTTAGATATAGAACGTACAAAAATAGCAAATATATCTGTTCTGTCCCATACAGCACCACAGTTGCTTTTGTTGTTACTGTTACAACCACAAGTCCCAGCTGTGGACCAGGCACCATTAGGCACTGCAGAGACACATCAGAAGATGTGGTCTTTGATCTGAAGGGACTGAAGTCTGCTTCAAACCACTGCTTTTACCCCCTGCTTATAAAGTAACACACTATGAGTTCTTAGTTCTGGGAAAATACCTGCAAAATGCTGAAATTCCAGTAATCTGTGTGAGGAAACAACACGATCTTATCCACAGTCAGAAAGTCAAATCCTCAAAGACTGAAATACTGAAGTTATAGACACAGAATAAAAGAAAAGTAAAAACTTTGAGGTTCCTGTTGCATTCCCAATTCTCATGGACCCAATACTGATGATGCTCTTCACCTAAAATTACAGAATTAGACAAAATATGAGCATATTAACTTGGGTGCTGTTTCAGTGGTTGATTATTCCTGCAGATCCCTAAATAGAAAAAATAGAAATGTACAGCAATGAGTTCTTGGAGCACTGGTTCTGGCTGCATCAAGCTCCAGGTGAAAGTAAGCACAAAGCAAGTCATTCTTCCTGACATTTACATTTTCCTAGAGATCAAGAGCTCTAATCAAAGTTTTAGGCATTATGGTGACAGGGGCTTCTTAGATTCTTTACACATGACATTTATCCAGTGGACTGGCAGGGGGTTTTTATTATTTGTGTATTAATGCTAGAAGAGAAAGTATTGCTTTTAATTTCTTCAATGTATTTTTCAGGACATTTGCATGCATGTGAAAATCTGCTACCCTTTGAATCACCTCCTCAAAATTGTGTCATTTGGAAACTTTTAAGGGCAGAAAGTGACTGTTTCAGCATCATCCTTGTCTCACCCTCTGGCTACTGGAGCCATAAAATTGCACTTAGTGATGTCTTCATCTGTATTCACACCTCATAGGTAAAAAAGATGACACTACCATGAAAAAAAAAAAAAAAAAGCAGGAGAAGAGAAGAAAGATAATTTTTTATCTTTGGTGCTCTCTTTACTTCAGAGCCTTGCTGCATCCTCATTTCTGCAGTCATGCCGATCAGACACCAACCGAAAAGCAATGGCTTTTGGAACAAGAAAGAGGAGTTTCTGCTTTATTTATGATACAAGAAGCAGACTTATGAAAGGAGAACCCTCGTAATAATTTATATATTAGATAAATATTTATATATGTATTAAAAAAAAAGTTTTCTTATTTCTGTGTGAGCATCTCTCTTCTGTAGTTCTTTGATGTCTAATCAGGTTTGAGCTCATGCTACTGCTTGCCCTCAGTGAAATCACTGAGGTCTCCTTTTCTGCTTTTCTTCTTATTGTCACAAGACTTTCAAGTGCTTTTACTAGCCTTTGGCTACATCCACACTGGCTTTGTTAGTTGTGCCTACAGATAGGTTTGTGGCTGTTGCGCCCTGTGGCCAGAGCGAGTTATGTCCCTCCTGCTTTGAAGGGCAGGGCTCCTCTCCCAAGCCTGAACCCTCTTCCTCTCCCCTCAGCCTGAAGTTTCCTGTGAGCAACAAGCAGAAATGCACTCGGGTGAGCAGTAGCAGCCCTGGAGGAGTGGTTTCCTGGAGTGATTCAGTTGGTGTTGAGGAACTTCTCTCCACACCAGACATGGTGCAGTGAAGTGAAGGTGCTTCAGGCTAGTTGTAATGGGGTCCCGTGGACTGCATGCCCAGTGGTGGCCAGAGTTCACATGAACTGGTGTGGAGGATCTCATTGCTTTAGGTTCACTGAAAGGGAGCCCGTTTCATGCACTCCCAGACTGGTCCATGATACAAATGAAAGCACAGTAACTCAGCATGGTCAGGAGATTTGTTTCAAAAGCACACTTCTGATTCAAACACACTAATATAGATGAAGGCGTTGGCAGTGTTGCTGTCACATGAGCTGATGATTTCCACAAGTTAAGAAGATACTAGGAATAAGAATCAGGCACATGCACAAACACTGCAAAATCCAGGCTAAAAAACCCTGCACATGTGGTACCTGTTTGGTTGCCCACCCCACCTCACCCCTCAACATACTCAGCATATAACATCAGTTTTCTTAGACCTCGAGTCATCAAGCATTGCCTGCCTGAACTTTCCGTCCCAGCCTTGAACAGAATGGCTCACATGTTAGGCTGGGTCCTCTAAGAGCCTGTGCATAACAGAGCCATCCCTTCTGGGCTGGGTGGAACAGGACCTGCCTCTCAGTATGTCTATGTCCAGTGCAGAGCACAGTCTCTGCAGGAGCTTCTTAATGCTTGTCTACATACAACATAAATATTAAAATAATAAAGGCAACTGTGAAAGAAATCAACCTGTTGACCTGCCTTGTGATTTTCACTGCCCTCAGTCTTGTCATCTCCTTTCAGCTGGAGAGCTAGCTGCTCCTCAGCCAGATACTTGTTGCCAGCCTGGAGAGAATCAGGCCCACTGTATTTTTCTGCCACATCCAGCCTGGCTCTCACAGAGTGTTCCCACTGCAGCCCCTGAGCCTTCCAGGACAGGCTGGAAGTCGTAGAAAATGACATCACCAAATGGGCAGGGCTTCTTTGCCATCAATAACATCTCAGCAGATGCCCTCCAAATGTGCTCACAGTTCTTCCCTTTATAGCATCTTTATTTTCCATTTACCTTTCACCATCCCAACTTTTAAGTTAGCAAATAGGTTACCCTTTCCTAAAGACTGTTTATGTGAAAAAGTGGAAAAGAGCTTTGCTGCAGGTTTTTTAAATGGTTTTGATTTATTCTTGGGCAGGAAAACTTTGCAATTCATTAAAACACCAGCTCTCAGATACTTCAAAGCATATAGATATCAGACTCCCACTGGAAAGGTTTATGATTTTCCCTTCTTCGTTTACCCTTTTCCAAAATAAGTAATCAACAAAATTGTTGCACTGCATACCTTGCTCAGGCACCTCTGTGATCCCATTACCTATAACCTGTTCCCCATAAATCCTACAGGTTTTACTCTCATCTACTGCATCTCATCTCTATTTAGAAAATCAGATCTACCCCAGGGTATCCTTCTGGACACGTAGAATTCCACTGAAATCAGCAGTGATCTGTTTAAGGACATGCCTGCAGAGAGTATCTGTTATTCTGTATTTACACATTACCCAGCATAATAGGACATGAAACCTGATTAAAGCCTCCAAACGCTACTGCCATGGCAATCAGTCTTGTTATTGACTGATGACTCAACATGTCTGAATTTAGATGGAAGGGGGCTACTTTCAATTCCCAATTCTTTTATAGACTGTCTGCATAGCATAGTCAAGTCATTTAATCTCCATACCTCAGACACTCCTGTATTTAATGCAGAGAAAGTCAATCATTGATTAATTCCCTTCCCCTGGTCCCTTTTCTGGTTTTTGATTATATGTTCCTTGGGGCAGACGTTGCCTCTTCTGAGGTGCCAGAACACCACGCAGCACCAGGGAGCTCTAGCAATACTATAAATTATTAAATAACAATCATGTTCAGTAGCACAGAAGCAGCTGTGATTGCCCTAATATTTGTCCTCGTAAGAGTCATTTTTACATTGAAAGCACACCTGGGAGAATTCAGTTCCAGAAGAGGTTCAGCCTGATCCTGGGATGATGAAAACCCCAGAGTAACCTGAGCTACAGCATTGCCTTTAACAAAGTAATAAAGGGCAAAATGAAAAAAGAGTCATAGATTTTTTTTACAAAATGTAAAGCAGTATGGATGGATTCAAACCTTAAATAAAACACCAGCAGCCACACAGCTTTCCCTCTCCATGAGAACAGATGTGGGAAGCTATTATTATAATTTACAAATAATGTTACCCCCTTTATTTGTGTTATTGGAGCCTTTTTATGACATGACTTCAGCCAGACAGCTTCTTATATAAAACTGTTACTCTGTTTTTATTTCAGACATAGTTATTAGGTGATGGTTTTCCACGCATAGGTTCTGTTAAAAAAATTGCCATCAGTTACACATCTAGTTACCTCTCAATAAATTAGTATTTTGAAATTGTGAAGATATTTCCTGTGTTAGAATATTTGCCAAAAGTTAAGCCCAGGAGCAAGCACAGATCCCTTCAGGTATGCCATACAACATGCCCAGGCAACCATTAACAATACAAATCACTTCAATTAAAATTGACACGTGAGATAATTAATAGGATATTGATTGATAAACAAGACCTCACTCATTTGATCCAGGCATTTGTTAATTACTTGCCTGATGTTGCAGCTGACCGGTGAGGACACACTCCTGCTCTAGGAACAGCGGGGGTTTTGAGTGCGTTCTAGTTTAACAGTGATTTTCTGTACCTTGGAAATAGCATTTATGAGCCATGGGATATAAAGTTTTGTGTCTACCTGCATCACAGCTGGGATACAGTATGCATCAGTTCCTGCAAAATACGGTAAATTTTATCTGCCATGTGATGCTACAGTAAGTTCTCACGTTATTTGCTGACCGTATACAGTTTTTCTTCTCTCCCGTATTCCCCCTCCCCTCCCCAGCGCTCTGTAACAGCGAGCACACTGCGACACTGTTGCAGGGGTTCCCTACAGCAAAGCCTTCCCAGTGCCGTTGATCAAGCCACAAGCACTAGTTAAGTAATGCAAGGTTGCTCTAATTCCCTGACTCATCTCCTCTTCCTGATGGAAATCCTAAATGTGATGCTGGAAACCAAACTGCAGTCCTCTGACTGCAGCAGGATGAAGTAACTGATTGCTGAGTCACCACGTTGACCCGCACAGCTCAAATTTCTGTTTATAGTTCGCAATAGTCAAAAACGCTCATTGTAATCTTATCACGGTCGAGGTACTAACTGTGCACTCCCTGGAAATGCATCAGCCTGGCTTTTGGCTCGGGGCTCAGATTCCCCAAATCACTATTTGCATAGTGTTTACAAAAAACACATTTCATTTTAAGTAGTCTTGAATTATTATATTCTTGGGGTCCTTTTTTTTTTTTTTATGCATATGTCATTTTAGAGCTAATCAGTATTCTGCTCTTGCATTTGCAACTGCTGAGAAAGTCAGATCTTAAAAAGCCATAACTCCCAGACAATTTCTGCCCATCAATAGCTTGTACAAGCTGTTTGGGCACAGTAAGTAGCGTGGAGGAAAACTGAAGATCAAATTATTCTCAGGTATGAATGAAATCTATTGCTTTGTAGCCACTGACATGTCTCCTTGCTCTGTGTGATGAAATTCTCCTCGTTATGTACTGCATGCTTTTACAAATGCTGCTGTCCTTCTGCACATGAGACATGTTTCTCCGATAGAAAACTGTGGTTTGCTATGATGGCATCACTATGCAACACTTCCGATAATGTTCGCTCTGAGTCCCACTGTTTTAGATGTAAACCTTTTGTTCTTGTCCGTGATGTGACATGGAATGTATTTGATGTGTGCCTCACTGCAGAGACAAATGGAAGAGTAGAAACCCTTGCATGATACAGTTTGTTTCTAGAATTGATCTTGACCAGTGAGTGTAAAATGCATCATGTCAGTGCAATTGCCATAATGCTCTTTCATTAGGAAAAATTATTTCTCTCAGATACAGGACAAATAGGAGTTGCATGGGAATGGCTCTGCCACCGCTTCAAACTGGCCAATAGAGAGATGTCTGCTTGCAACAGAAAGCAAAATACGAAAACAGATCAATGTAAATAAAGATGAAGTTAAGAGGAGACTCACATAGAATAAACAAATGACCAAGTTTAAAATACAGATGAGCTGCTGTTGAAAGCGACCTCTTCAGTGACCTTTCCTGCCATGTGACCAAATTCTTCAATCAGGCACTGTAAAAGAAAGCTAAAATTGTCTTTATTTTCATTTCAGATCTGGCCACATTAGCATATATTTGCTGTATTCATTTATTGCCCAAATAATCTCACTTTCTGCTGAAGTCAAAGGGAGTTTTTCTTGTAAACCCTCTCCTGTCTCTGCTCTGGGCTGCAATGGTAGTGTCTCAAACCTTTTACAGTCCTGAAGACCTGGGGCCAGCCAGCTCTCTGCCATTATCAGCCCCCTCTGGGAAGGGAGCAAGGTGTTTTAAAGCCAGCAAGGGGCTATGGAAGAAACCTGGTCTTTGTGCAAGGGCCTGGGCTGAAAAGCAAACCTCTGAAAATAGCCAGCCTCAGAGTGAGTGGAGGGACCTTTTCTTTGGAGTTTATATTTAACCAAGCCAAATGTCCTAAAACAGGCATGGAGAGGTAGCAAGGTGGGCACCTGCATCTATGCAGCCTCTTCAATTTATCAAAATCCCTGCTGAATCACAGACCCAGACCTGGAGGCAACATTCGCTCAGTTGCACCTGGTGCCAAGTGCAGCAATATGGTAACTTCTTCTCCACTCCCCCAACTTAGACTTCCAAGGATCACAGAAGAATTTCTGACGTGCTCCAACACTGAACAAAGCAATCTCTGATCTTAAGAGGAAAAAAAAATATAAAAAAAAAGGTTCAGTTTAATACAGGCAACTGGCAAAGATTCAAATTGCATCTTATTTTAGACAAAGCAGTTCACCAATCCTGAGGAGAGATGCGAATTTTCAGCTCCAGTCAGATGCCTGATTATTCATTTCTCCTTATCTCACTTTAAAAATCTTGCCAAGGCTGCACCCATCCCCATATCTCTAGGCATTTGAATACCACTCGAGAAGCATCCGAACTCTTTGAGGGTAGGTCTGTTTTCAAGTCACCACATAACCTCTCAGAAATCCCTGCAGATGATGGAGTGCTGACAAAGTGCACCTTGCACTGGAACGATGCTGCCTCTTACCTGTAGAGGTACTACTCCATCCATCACACCTGTAAGGATCTCTGGGACTGTCAGCCTGGTCTACCAGACACGAGCATGCCCTTTTCTAGGGATGTTTAAGCAGTACTACTCTGTGTGACAAATAATACCATCTTTTTTGCTCTAGGCAGAGTCCAAGATTGAATCTTCAATCTGTTACTGGCTACACAGTAGGGGCTTCCTCAGATTGCTGAGTCTAAAAAGAAAGTGAATGGGAAAGAGGGTAAAACATGGAGGTTGTGGAGCATGAAATTAGAAATTCCAGTTTTGTTTTCCTCCCAGATTTCTTCCCCACGCAGCTTTCTCATCTTCCATTCCTTCCCCACCAATGTTTTTTGAAAAGATCCCTTACAGAGGCACTTGTTTTCAGTACACTTGTTTTCTTCAGAGCTTGATTTCAGTCTTGCTGAAGTCCATCTCAGTCCTGAAGAAAGATACAAGAGGATCACATCTGAGCCCCAGAGGAAGGACACTTTGACTTCTGGCAGGGCAGCAATTATAAAGTCAAAACAGATTTCTTTTTTTTTTTTTTTTTTTTTTTTAATGTGCCACTTGCAATTAGAGAATAACTCTTGTGCAGGCTTTCCCCCAGGGCTGGTTTCACCTAGGTAAGTGTTAGCCCCTCTAGGAGAGCCTGATGGCATCCTCTATGGCCTGAGAGAAGGGCTATGCAAGCCACAGGATTAGTTTCTTAGCATATCATGTAAGAAGACACTATGGTTTCCTGTATCATCTCTCACTTTTAGATCTGCTTATACTGTATTGCTTATAAAAGTGATTGTTGTTCATTAACCTTTGGCTTCAAAAATGTCCACCTGCCACTTTGGAGTACAGGACATGTTGAGAATGAAATTTATTTCAGTTCTTTCTCTTTTACCATCAACTTTGTGCATCTGCTTCAGGTTGGGGCAGAGAAGGTTTAAATAAAATTCAGAGTGGCTAATGCAGAAGCAAAATGCCTTTTTTAACCTTACAGACCTTCCTAAAATGCAGCATTTTGTGTCATCCCTGGAGCTCGTGTGACACCAAGGGCCCTCTCTGAACAGCCTGGTTGTGTTTCTCTTATGCTTTAGACAGCACAGGCATCAGTGACATTGATACATAATTTAGTCACCACCTTCAGGGTATGTTAAATTAGCAAATTCTCTAATCTGCTAGGAATTCACATAGATGAATTGATGATTAAATAGGTGATTGAACTGAAGAACCCAAATGGAGCAGCTTGTTGCTAATTTAAATGCCATCTACGTCTAGACCACTCTCCTTGTTACATTCTAATTGACCTAATTATTTCCAAAAACATTCTTTTTGTAATTCCTTTTGTATTTAGATCATTCTGTTTGGGGGCTGGATGTGGGAGGAGGGCTGTTCTGGTGTATTCCAACAGAGAGAGTATTTTAAGCAGTGACTGTGGATAGCATCAGTGACAACTGGTTATGAAGCTAGAGACCTTCTCATAGGCCTGGGGAGAAGACTGTGGGCTACCTGTTTGAACTTCACCACTGTGCAACCACATGCACTTTTATGACATCTTAAGAATGAACACATCTCCAAAGAGGTCTTCTCATTTCAGCAGAGTCTCAATATTAGTGCTCTGACATTCGCTGTCAGCCCACCTGAGCTGGGCAACTGTTCTAACCATGTGCATGCTTCGTCTTTTGTAAAGGCAGTGGAACGGCACTTCTTTTGGTGGGGAAAGCAAAAAACTGCAGTAGCACACAGTAGGGAGCGATTGTTATTGCTTGTAGGAGCAAGTACCCACAAAGTTACCGTATCTCAGCCAACATGAGGTAGCTTGTTCACTCACAGGAACTGGAACATGAATATGAGCCTTGCAGAGGCCTGGGTTTCCCTTATGTAATAGCATTATCTTTAACTTATAGTAGTGAGGACATCAGCTGTTGGATGAAGGAGCTGAGTATTAAAACACATTTCTAGTCCTCTGTAATCTCTGTACTTAATGTCAAAAATCCACTCAAACCACCTGTAGATATTCTGTGTGGAGAATCCACCATGGTCACTGATAAGCTGTTGCAGTGGTTCAGCATCTGCCCTAAAACATACTACACATTCAGGCTGAACTGAAAACTTTTCACCTTCCAGTTCCTGTTTTACTTTTGGCTATTGGGTGATCACGAAAAGTTATGTACAATAATCCATGGAGCCACAATGGCTGTAATTACACCTAACTCTTCTAGACTCCACTGGCAGATATCAATATGTGTGACCAAAGCAGTGTCTTCTTCATTTAGAGAGAGAAGCTGAGGTGAGGGAATGAAAAATTACTTGCCCAGGGTCATACACAGAATCAGTGATGGTGCAAGTAGAGGAACCTGGATAGCCTGGTTCAGGGATTGCCTCATCAGGAAGGAATATTTTAACCAAAGTTCACTCTATCTTTAGCCCATCCTTCACCGACTTTAGCTGAATTACCCCTGCTCAGGTCTGGAGGCTTAGAGAATGAGGCCTAAGATGCATAAAAATGCATTTTGTTAGCCCTGGTGGCTGCTTTGATTTTTCTCAGCTTTCTGTAGCTGGAGACACATCAGTCAGATGCCATGCCAGATGTTTCCCACAAACTATCACATAAATGAAATAGCTGGAGTAAGGTAGGAAAATAACCGATTACTGACTGTCTGCCAGTGCTCACTGACTTTTCAGCAAACCATGGCCCTGCTCTCTTTCCAGTCAATCTCAGAGGACCTGTTCATCCAAGAGACCCACAGCATGTGGTAACAGCCACAACTACTGGGAGAAGACAACTTAAGTGGCCGCTCTGGACCAGGCTGTTCCCTTCACTCACTCCTAAACTTTTGGGATCCCTTGGCAGGAGGTGGTTGGTGTGGAACTGGTTTAGTGGCAGTGCTGGACACCTGGGCAGAAGGGCAGTAGCACAGCCATGGTCAAGAAATAGCTCAGAGCTTCTTGGTGTGAATGGTCCTGCTTCAAAAAATGTTCAGACAATCTTTTCCAAATCCAGAATGCCAGGTGGGTGTTTCAGATAGGACTACAGACTACACCTGGAGCTGGGGCTTTAGAGGAGGTTTTCAGCTTACAGAGCACTGGATGTTTTCTGTCACATCAGGCCATCAGAAATTTCTGTCATGTACTGATTTCTCAAATTAAGTGCATAAAAAGATGGTGCAGGCAGCCAAGTCTCACACAGATCCGGCCGTGTACTGCCAAGTCTTCACACGCTGCCACTGACCGATACAATTGGCAGCCAAAAGCCACCAGCAATCTCCTCTGGAGCTGGTGCATGATGCGCAGGTGCCGCACATCCCACCGCCCCTGTGTACCACTGGCCAAAGGCTCCACAGCCTGGCCCCCAATTTCCTGATCCCACCAAGCTACACCAATAGCAGGGAGAAGGGTCTTTCCCTTTCCTTGAGACAGTCTCTCCCTTCCCACCCTTGGATCCCCCACTTCTTGTGGATTTCATCCAAGAAATAAGCTCTTTACCGGGGAATTTAGAGATAAAAATCAGTGTAACATCAGTTCAGTTCTGCCAGTGCTTTGTGCATTATTATTCACTGCAACTACAGATGTATCTTAGGAAGTTTGTGATTTAGGAAATCAAACATCACCTGAAACAATATCTCACAGAAACTCTCTGATTGCATCAGTGATCTCTCCTCTGCCCTCACAGACTCCCCTCTCTCTTCTGGTACTTTAGGGAGCTCTTTCGTGTTTTCCAGGTTTTCTATGTTAGTGCTCTGCTCATTTGCTATGATCGAATTGCAGATAAATTCATGAGGCATTTGCAGATAACATTTCTTTTTTTCTTTTCTTTTCTTTTTTTTTTTTTTTCACTTATAGCATGGTTTTCCCAAACCCTAGGAACTAGGGAACTAAAATTCTTTTTATGTGTGCACAGTATTTTTCTCTGAACAATATTTCTGCATGTAATTAAAAAAACTTGATACTGTACATTTTCTGAATAAAGCCTGTGGATTTATACTTGGATTACAATGATCTCCTGGGTATGAACTGTCTTTCCTCTCTGAATTTATGAAGTGCACAACACAATAGTATTGATAAAAGCAATGTCATCTAGTAAAGATGGTAAAGATCTATTATCAGCTATATCTGGTTATCTTCCTTTCATCAATGACATGCGAAAAAAAAACTTCCGTGAAAATTTCTTACTGAAAAAAACCAACAAAAACCAGTAGATTTGCAACAAAGAGAACAGTCTTTGGAAATTTCAGTTTTATTCATTTTGTCGTTTTCATTGGAAAAGTGGGCACCTCAAATCTCTTGTATAAAGTCCTGCTCAAACAAAATGTAGCGATTTGTTACATTGAGGTAAAAAAAAAAATCCTTTTTTTTTTGTTTCAGCCCAAAACTACTAACAACAGAGGATGTGTTTTAATTAAAAACCAAAACTTCCTCTTGCTTTTATTTTGTTTTTCAGCAAAAACTGCCAAACAACATTTTCTTGCCAACTCTAGCACAAATAACCTCTCTTATGGTTTTGACAACTTTCTTGGGATTATGTTGCTCTATTTCAAGTTCTTCCGTGTTTTCTTTCCTCTACCTTAATGCCAGTGTTGGCACCAAAGCTTCCCTTAATGATGACATATGTTCCTCACTCATTCAGAATATGATCTAACTCTTTATATCGAGCATCTGTTTATTTATCTGTGGGACATGTGGCTAGAACATAAACTTGAATGAGCTGTGGGAAAGGCCAATTTTAAATATGAAAATAGACTAACATTGGTGTACTTACAGACACTCACAGCTCCCTAATTTGATTACTAGTCACAGAAAATGCTTAGACGTTCTCATGACGATTAGTATAAACATTTTTCTTTCCATTGGAAGAAAATATTATCATAGCTGGACAAATAAACCGACCCACAACTTGAAAATTAATGTCATTTCAAAACTGCCTTTGAAGGCATAATTCAGTAGCAGTGTTTAATATTCTCAGCTGTCATCAACCATGCAGTAATTAGTTTCATTTCTAATGAATATTTATTTATATGAACAAGGTATAAGCATTGCAAATATCATATGTATTTGACCACAGTTTATGATGATGATATTGTATGATTGCATGTATGTATTCATTATTATTGCATGAATATTTCATAGGTCAGTGTAAAATGTAATTACACCCTAGTATGTTTGCTTAATGTCAGTGTCAACAGTTTGATCGAGATTAGCATAAAACGAAGTCATTTTCTCAATACAGATCCAAGTTTCTCATCTCTGGTATCAGGATCGAGATTTTGGGGATGATAAATCATAGTAAGGTGCTCAGAGTACTTGGCATTTTCCACAACTTGAATCACTTGATAGAAAACTTTTCCTCAACTCAGAAGCAAACATAGGAGGGGGGGGGGGAAATCATGTTTAGTTTTCTGGAATGTTTAATCCTAGAAGAATCAAAGAGACAGAGTGTTTAGTTATTGAGTGTGATGCAAAGATCTTCAGTCCATTTAAAGACATTTATTCATCATTCTTGCTGGTTTCAGGAAGAGTCCTAAATACAAGAAATCTTTATATCCTGTTGCCAGTAAGGATAAGATATTGTTTCATTGCATGCTAACACCTAAACTCTCTATTACATTAGCTGTTTAAAAATTTCCTATTTGGAAGATCTCTGTAATCACAAATATCCCCTAAAAATGAAAGATCAGAGAGAAAATAAAGCACCGCTTTCTATTTTTGTCGGTGTTTACTCTGCTCCATTGTTCACATGTCATACACAAAGGCATTTCAGTTTCCTCCATCAAAACAGTTTCTCTTGCAGTTTCAGTGTCTTTCTCACAAAGCAAGACAGCAGAGAAAACGTGTTTTAAAAATAGGAAAATGTGATTGTGAAACCACAAACTTGTGTTTTGTACAGGGGAGAGATGGAGATGGTCAGAGAGAGCAACTGCACAGAAATCCCTTTAATCTATGTTCTGAATTGACGAAGTCTTACTAAAGATGAAACTCTTCACTTTTATACTCATACCAGCCTTGGTATCAGAACCTGTGTACATTTGTGTGTGGGAGATGATTTCTCAATATTATTCAGCTACACAATTTCCCTTTTTTCTTGTGATTCCCCATTTTCAACACCTTTCATTTGCTAGTGCTGCTGCCCCTAACTGGCAGTCATTTCTGAAATACTTTGCTGAGATCCTAAATCATGAAGATTTCACTTGAGTAATCCATCAGTGCTGCAGTGCCAAGGTAGCACTGTGGAACTCGGCTCAAGTCCATTGCTGGCTTGGCCTGTTTTGACGTTGCTCAGGGTTTGGGGAGTTTTGTAATGATGATGGGGTAGAGATGATTGCAAGGTGGGAAAGAAACCCTTTCCATGGACAGGTTCACAGGCAACTTGTTTTTCTGAGCCTCTTAACTGTGAAGTGTGCGCTGACATTTTCTACTAGTTGTTCTTGACAATCTCTGAATGATGTATATGGTTTTGCTTAGGACTTGGCACTTACTTGCCTTCCCCATGTGTAAGGCAGAACCTCATGTGTTCTGAAAGAGGCATATTCCCCACCAGTGAAACCTGCCAGTGCTGGTCCCATTCTCCTGAGCATTATGGACACAGACCAGGCATGGATTTCATGAGATATGGGTGGCAGAGTCATGGGAAGAGCTTCTGAGGTTTAGGGTGCTGAGAAATCCTATGGAGTGAGTCATCTGACGGTCAGAAATTTCTTTTGAGGCCATGAGTTGTGTGTTCTCTTGGAAGAACAGATGGATTTTTGTTGCTCTTAGGAAATTATTTCTTTTGGAAAATTCTGAAAAAGGAGGCAGGATTTGTCTTTGCCTAAAGTCCTTCTAAGTCACGTTGGCTCATGAGGTTGAGATGGTTCCCAGGTGTTTGGACCGAAACCACCAGCCAAGGTGATGGTATGTACACAGTCTGTCACAACATAAAGTGCATAGTGCCTGGCACAGGCTTTGTAATGCATTGAGTTATGATAAGAGAGTGCCCAGACCCAGTGTCTCTGATATTTCCTTCTAAAATGCCACTAGCTACCAAAGCTTTGAAGGATGCTTGGCAGAGGGGTGACAAGAGCCACAAGCTTTCCAGTTACTGCTAATTTTGGCGTTGTGTAGCATTCTGTGTTTCTCCTCAGGTGGACTGTTTTTCTTGGTGTAACAGGTTGAACACTTTGCTACCTTGCTTCTATCAGCTGTTCCCATAGCTGCTGCATAGCCAGCACCGTTGTAACTTCAGCTGCTCAGCCTTCGGCTCATCTTGGTTTTAGTTTTACTATCCTCTTTCAAATCACAAAGGTCCATCCTCACGAAGAATGGTCCTTTGCTCATTGTGCTACTGCTTGCTCTGCAGCTGAATCTTTCCCTGATGCTGGTGCTTTGCATTTGAGGCACAACGCAAAGATGTGCAAAGCAATGTGCTCCCTCCTCATTATTATAGATTGATGTTGAGTCTGCATGTAAGATTTTAATCAAGAAATTGCAGCAAGTTTATGAGCAATATATATCTTTCTTAATTTGGCCAGCAATGAAAATATGGTTGGCAGGGGGAAAAAAGAAAACTCCTTCTCTCTCACCAATGTACTTTCTAACACACACACACACAAAAAAAGGATTTTGAATAAAGTGACAATATGGATGCATTTGAAACTGCAAAATGTGATTCTTAATTGCTCATGATTGTCTCTCCAACAACTGGTAGGTTAACCACGGCAGGCTGACAGCCTGTACTAACTGACAATCAATATTGTTGAAGCGCAGAACCTTTGCCTGCGAGACACAAAAACATTTCATTCTCAAACACTACAGGACATCTGCTTCTAGAGAGAAAAAGTTGCTGCTTCTCGGCAATATGCACTGACTTGTAACTTATTTTCTTCTCTTTGCTCGGAGGAAACAAAAGTCTTCTTTATACCATATCCTTTCCACTAATCTGGCAGCTATCCAGTGTGGGTTTAAACAGATGTTCTGGAAAAAAATATGGCATTTACAAATGAGATGGAATCCAGCAACTCAGTCATGGATTACTACAGATATAAAATGTGAAGGGCTAAATTCTTCCCAGATACACATTCTATATAATATTTGGCACTAGATGTAAGAACGGCACACAAACAAATCATTAATACCCTCATTATAATAATTATTATATATTTAGCACAAAGACCCCAGGCTGGCTCAAACCCTTTGAGTTAAATACTGTACAGATGCATGTTCAGGCTGAGGAGTTTATTCAAATGGCTGCATGAACCAAAGATTTAGATACGTAAGTAACTTTACTTGTGCATGTTTACAGGATTAAGCCCCACATGTGATTATATTATTGGCAACAACGGGCATTTTTTACTTTCCATACTGCAGCCTTTGAATAAATCACACAATAACGATTATTTGATGTTAAAAGGAAAGAATTTGAGTCTTGCTGTGTGTAAGTCTACTAAGCCTTAGGGCTACCACAGGGTTAGAAGCTCAGCAGTAGAAATCTTATGGACACACACTTCATAAATATATATATTACACACAAGGCAATGAAACTGATAACATTATCTTTTTAAAAGCTGAAATGCATCATACATTCTCCTGATGTAAAGTGCAACCACCTAAACCTGTAAAAGCAGCTGGGAAGGAGAGCTTGTACCACACGATGGCCCAACTGTGAGTTGGGAATGAGGGAGGCTGGCAACTTGGGAAAAGCACAAACAGAGAAACTGCTTTCAGCTTTTGATGATATCATAGAGACAGTATGGTCTGATGGACAGAATAACATCTAAGAGCAAGTGTACCTGCATGGTCTGCGGAGACTGCAGTCTTCCCATGCTTCTGGGTAAAACCTTGTCTCCTTTATACAGCCTGAGCTCCTGGTGGCTGGGAGTGTGTCTGCCAGAACCTGATTTTCTCCAAAGCTTTTGCTTTTAACTTTTCCCGTTTTTCCCCTCTTCCTCAACTTATTTCATCTGAATTTGAAATTAATTTGTTTCAGACACCCCTGGCGTTCTTTCAACTACATGTGTACTCCCAAAAAACAACCTCCTTTTTGAACAGCCCTAAGAATATATACCAACAATGTCTAATACTTACAGAAATAAATTTTAAAAATCAGTTTTTTGAGCATTCACAACAGACATTTGATTACTTGATAAATAATTCTGTTTCCTATAGTTGTTACCGTTAAACAAAATGAAATGAAAAATGCTGGGGAGATGCCATGGTGAGGAGTGGGAGGGATTCGCTTGTCCCCATTTTCCTGACTGCTTTTCAGTCTCTAACTTCTCATCATTTCATCAACTTCAGAAAAGTTACAGGGAAATGAGAGTACAGCAAAATCTAGCTTTTCTACCCTGTACTTTTTGAAAGAAGAGCTTACTTGATGGGCTTCAATAAAGGAATATTGAGAAATTGTAAATGGGGAAAACAAAGAACTGGGCAGGTTTCTTTTTTCCCCTGGAGCCAAGGTGAAACACCAAACATCAGAAATTTGTGAAATCCAAGGATATCAGAAAATTGCCATCTGAGAAATAGCCCAGAAACAACCAGAAAAGCTGCTACATTTGAGATGCCATGCAAGAAAAACAACCTGCACTTTTCTTTCCAGGAGTGTGACAACTCCGCTCTTTCCTTTCCCCACTGCTGCCCATTGCTGCTACACGTGTTTTTTGCCTGGCTGCTGCAGAGTGCTGGGCTCACCCTGAGAGCAGCACTGCTTGCCCCTGCTGCCCTGTGCCAGGGCAGATGGTCTGGCACTGGGGAAGCAGAGGTGCTGGCACTGCCCATGCCAGCCCTCGTCACCGCACGCACCCTCCCCAATACACGCAACCACACAGACCCACCCAGCATCTGTGTGTACTTTTTGCCTCTGCAGAAATGCTGGTGAACAGTCACACGGGGACAGTTTCATTATAAAATCTGAGGCAATTTTAACAATTTTACCTACAGAAGAAGGAGGATCTGAACTGAATATGCAGGCTGACTGCTGCAGACTGCCTGGTTTTAGTTACAAGCCCAAGAAATTGAGTGAAATAAAGCACAAAGCTTAGTGTATCCTTGCTAAGCCAGTGAGCAAGTCAGGCTTAGTGGGTTATTTGATGATATTTGACTCTCCCTCTATATGAATAACATCTGCAAATACGCTGAGTCTCTTTGGAATTGTTTTCAGTTTAAAAGAATTTGTTATTTAGAGCATTTCAATCAGTCACTCCCTGGCTTGCTGTTTTGGCTGGTCACAGTGACATGTTTGAGCCTTCACATCCCCTGCCTCAAGAAACATCATTCTCCTAATAATCAAGTGTTTGTTATAGAAGTCTCCAAAGACAACCGGAGAGAACACTGATACTATAAGCCTACTACTGGGGGTTAGAAATGAGAAGGATGCTAAAGCAGGGAAAGAAGACAAAATTAAATGAAGAAAAAGATCCAAATTCCAAAACTCTGCTGGCTACATTTAGATTTATCAGCAGCAGCCAGCTCAGTGTTAGAGTAGCTCACACATGCGTCCTGCCCTGTGTCAGTGCAGCCACCCAGCTGCTGTGGCAAGGCCAGTGACACTGTCAGCTTTAAGCATCCCAGCCATCCCAAAGGTTTTTCTGGAACAACAATGTTGGGTCTTTCCAGGAACAAGCTCAGGCAGAGCTGTTTGCCTTTTTCACATCAGTCAAGTTACAGGAGGAAATAGGAGGATGATGCTAGAAAAATCAGTGGCCACCACACCTACCTCCATCATCTCCACAATACCTCTAGAGGGCTTCTGCTACTGCTGCCAGTAGCAGAGCGACAGGAAGCTTTCTTCCCTGTCTTGAGATACTAATATTAAAAAGGCCATCCCAGGCCAGACCAAAATGTCTAGTCTAGTGTCTTCTTTCCAACAAAGAACAGCAGTGATATGGAGGGATGAATGTATGAACATGGTGAGCAAAGAGTGATGCTTCCCCAGAATATCCCTCGCACTGCGTCAACACTGCATAGCTTTCTAAGCCAAACCTAGTGCATTGTATTTAACACCTTTCAGTGAATTTATTGACCATGAAATTTTCTCATAGTCCTCCAAGGCCAATGCAGCCTTGATACTGTGAAGGTGCTGTACCAAGGAGATCCACACCTTAGCTACCATGCTGTAATCACCTCTTTTAATTCATCCTGAACCTGCTGTCTTGCCAAGTTTATCTGCTGTCACTTGTTCTTATCCTAGAAGAAAGAAGGAAGGACTGATCTCCCCACATTGATCTGATCACTCAGGGTCCTACCATCCTCCCTGAGTTGCCTCACACTGAGGCTGCAAGAGCCATCCCTCTGCAACCAGCCTGAGGCTATGCAGGCATGCAGGTTGACCAGCCTGGACAGGAAGCTTGGGATTGGGAATGGTTTTGGACACAAGCTCAAGAGTCTTCTGTCTGTTAAGATCTTAAGGCTCACCAAGGCAGTGTGGCTTAACTTATCAGCACCCACAAAGAGTGCAAGCACACAAGTGTGAGGCACCACATGAGTGGCAGCAGATCAGCCTGTACCCCAGCCACCGTATGTGATTAGACAGTCAGCAATGTTATGCGATCATAAGTTTTCCACAATTTGCCCAGCCTTACTTCCTCTTTCCTTCCAAACTTCAAGGTAAGCAACCTTAAAATCAGCTCCAGAAGTGGGCAGACTAAAGAATAAAGTCCCAGAAAAGACATCTGAGCAGGGAGAGGTGGGAGGGAGGCACATGCCCGTACGCACCATCACCAGCCTGCCTGAAAAGAGAACTAATATCATTTGTGTGGGATTTTCCTCCCCCTCTTGCAGATCAAAAGGACAGCAGCAATGCAATCTGCTGTTTGTGTAGGAAATGTGTCAGAAGAGGGAAGGAGGGGATACACATGGGAACATCTGCTCTAAGAAGCCACTTGAAAATTAACCATTTAGGTCCTGAAACAGGGAGCACCTGCCTAGCGTTAAGCCTCAATGACACTGGGGCTGTGCATGTTCACAGCACTTTCTGCACAGTTCTAGAGGAAGTTGAGGGCTATGAGCAGTTCTTCCTCTGGCTTCCTCAGGCTGGGATCACATAGGCAGAGTGGAGCTGTTCCTGGGGCTGCTGGGCAGGTAGGTGCCAAGGGTCACTCCAACAGATGCACTGAAGATGTGGGAAGAGTCACGCATGGCCAGAGTCACTCAAGTCCATCCAGGCATACCTGGACAAGTGCAAGATTTGCAACTTGGTTCACTGAGTTATTGGTGCCAAGAGCAGGGCATGGGGGAAACAGGACTTATCTCAATTGTCTGTCAAGCTTTAAGCACCTAAAATCTCCCTTCTGCTTCGGTCGTTGCTCTCTCCCTTTCTCTGCATCAGCTGGACCTGGCAGCCAGAAGCTGAAGAATCCATTGCAGAAAGTTAAAGGTGGGGGCAGCACGTCCTGGGCTTTCTCATCTGTCTGTGGCTATTACAGGTGCCCTGATCACTCACAGCTGCCCCTTGTTCCCTTTGCATGAAAACTTGTTGCTGGAATAAAGCATTGGCTGACCTGGCTTTGTAACACTGCCATACATAGAGGTAAGTACAGTGGGGAAAAAAAAAAGAAGAAAAAAGGTTGCATTCTTTCTTCCTTCTGCGTATAATATTAAAAATCTCACATTGTTCCAGTGCAACGGAGTTGAGCACAAAAGGGAAAAAACAGCCCTGTGTTGTTCTAGGCCAGGCGCCAAAAAAACTTGTGCGAGTTTGTGCTGGCAGCGATGTTCCCCAGCAGAGGGTCTGTGCTTGGCTGTGGCAGAGTTGTAACCACTGACCCTGCCTCCCAGGTCACCGAGTCACCTTCCTGTTAGCCCCCTGCCACCCTGAACCTCCCACATACTTAGGCAAAGGTGTGGGTTTTTTATTCGGTGCATCTTGTAAAATGTATCCCTTGAGTGTCATTTACTGCCTAGGGTGGCATATGAAAGACTGGCATCTCTGTGAAAACATCAACCTTAACCCGGTTTTGGACATAGTCCAACAAATTCTTTACCCACAGAAATACTTTTACACAAGGATTTAAGTCAAAGGGATTCCTTGCATGAGGAAGGGACTGTGGGATTTAGCCTTTACTCATCCTATTTTTTCAGCGAATAAAATGTACTTTATCCAGCCTCTTTAGAGAACGTCACCATTTTTATCCTTTTGCTGCTCTTCAAGTTTTGCCTATCTCCCCAGAGTTCCCTATCACTTCAAACACCATCTAACTTGCAATTTCTTTCTTTTCAACCTCTCCTCTATAAATACCTCTACATTTTCCCACCTTACCTGTAGATGTGCGTTAGATTGGCAATGTGACCTCCTAGTTAGGAGAGGGAAAGTGTTTAGATTCCAGTTTCTGCATCAGAGCTGGTCTTCTCTGTATTGATTCTGCATCAAATGCAGTGCTGGAAGGGCTGGAAGAGTTCAGCTGTAACTCCCAATAACCAAACAAAACCACAGAATTGCAGGATTTTTTTTTTTTTATCTTAACTGATCTTAAAAGGACCTCTGCTTTCTTTTTCTTTCCCTGCATTCTTACAAGTCTGGTCTAAAAGCCTGTAGTCACAAATCCTTCTCCATATTAATCTCTAAGATGTAGCAGAGCCTGAGAGTATCCTGATTACAAAGGTGTAGTTTGAACATTGCTCTGGACTTGAGCTGGAGGCTATCTATGCTCCACTCAGCTGAAAACAAGTACTTGGCCTGTTGGACTATGGAATTAAAGGCAGACATGAGCAGCAGCACATCACTTTGTGTATGCTGCTGGCTACACAAACTAAGGTCTTACAGTCAACCCAGCCAAACAGACCATCTAGGCATATCCTCAAGTCTGAGACTTGAAGGTCAGCCAGACTAAGGGAGATGTAAAAACCACAGGGGTTTGGCCTGCTGCTACTACTTCTGCAACTTTCCTGGTCGATTTAATTTTACATTGAGTTTAGTCCATTTTCTGTTTTCTGCAAAGGAACATTTCACTGTTGTGCCAACTTCTGTGAACCCACTTTGTATACTGAGTTTCCAAGAGCAAACTACCAAAAACCTTCTCCTCCATGGGGGCAGGCAGAGCTCAAGCTCTTTGCTGGGCTGCAGGAGGAACTCAGTAACATAATAGATTGGATCTCAAACTGCAGCCTGAACCCCTGATGCTGCAACGTCTGTCAATTCGTGGCACAGTGAAGCCGTGATGCAGGAGCAAACTGTTCAGTACACAAGTACAGGCTCTGAAATCACAACTCTTCCACAGGCAGAGGGGTCCACCTGCAGCTAAATTCAAACCTACTCAGATTTCAGGGAGTCCCTTCCCCCTTACTACACCTTCACCTGGGTGCTAAGCACACATCTTCCCATAGACCCAGCCAGGTGACCAGCTTTAAGTATCCAACTCTGCAGCCATATTCTGAAGCTTAATTTTATTCACATATTTCAGCTATTCATTAAAACAGGACTTACACTGAGAGTCTAATTAAGACCAAAGTTCCACAGTCATTTCCAGAACAGCAAAAGGCAAGTTATGTAAACTCGCAGCAAGTACTTCTTCTTTTACCAGAAGAACGAGACAAAAGAATAAAACACATCCATAGGCAAAACAGTAAAAGAAGGTTTTGGCAGGCAGTACATAAGAGAAGGAAGTCTAGAAATATATTTTTATTTGCATTTCTTACATGACATTCTCTGGACTTCCCCTCCACCTGGAATACATCAGAGGGAAGTGGAGCGACCAGTGTGATGGCTACTACAGAGACCTGAGACAACAGCAGCTCTTTTTGCCTAGAAAAATGTTCTCTCTTGCTCTCTCCATCCCTGGGGGCTGGACTGCTCCCAGAGGCGTGGCTTTGGCATCCAGGCTCCCACAGGAGTCAAGCAAAGGCTGGGAGCATGCCAAGCTCAAGCTTTCTCTGCACAGAGCTCCCAGACTCCCCCCCCCCAAATCCTTCCTATCCAGTGCTGCTTCCCCCCAGACACCCATCTCAGCTCCTCTGACTGGACTCTGGAGAACAGCACCAAAGAAAAATTGAGGCTTGGCAAAGAGCAAGACAGATGCCCATGGTGAAGGGGCCTAATAAGACAGCACAAAAAGAATACAGGGGTAAGGGAAGAAGAAAATCTCCAGGAAGGGTAGGGAATGGGGTTAGAAAATGACACCAGTATGAGCACTCCAATTTACAGAGGGTCTTGGAGGTGGGAGCGAGGAGCTTGGTTTTGATTCAGTACCTAATAAAAGGATAAAGAAATAGTAGAGGTGATTGCTGCAGATATATGGATGGGTTTGAGGGGGGCAGAAGTGGGCATCACTAAAGCCAGCAATGAAGAGATTGTAGCAATGCCTGTGTGAACTGTGTAGAGCATGAAGGTTTTAATATGGGGACTGAGTTAAGAAGACTGGAGAACAAATGAGATGCTTGGGATTTTATTACTTTGACTGGCATCTGGGATGTTTATATTTGCTTAGGATGAGTTGATTGGAAACCTCACATAGAAGCAAAAATCAAGAGAAGACTGAGATTATATGCCACACATGTGGGAAAAGATAAGTCTTTTACGCACTGAGATTGTAGTTTTATCTAATGAGCACTGTAACATTTGTTCTAAGAATATGTTCAGCCAACCCAAGTCCCAGGAGAGGATCCTGCTTAAGAGACCTTTTACAGACAGTGGGACAGATATGCCAACTTTGCCTTACAAAACTCAGGGTAATAGCTGGAAGTAAAATTGATTTATCCCAGAAAAAAAAAAAAAAATGTTTTCTGAGGAAGTGCTGCTAAACTGGCACCAGAACATCATGAGTATGAAGGTCTTTATTCTAGTTTATACTTTTGTTTAGCAAGTGTTTCCATTTCCCAGTCCTAATCTAGCAAAACACTTTTGCAGTATTTAGCCCTCTTTGCTTCTGGGAGTTACTAAAATAAAGTGCATTGTTAACATGGTGTATTATTTGCTTACAAATAGAGCAACACCAATTAAGAATCTGCACTTGAATAAGAAATCAGTAACACTACACTGGATCCTACCAGTGCTGCTCATCTTATCTGAGAATACATCAGCTTCTGATTTAAAGACTTTTGTCTGGGCCTGATAAATTTTACGCCTGGTCCCAAAACAGACATCAATTTTGTCTCTTACTGTCCATGGGTATTTACAGCCTTTCACTGTCATTCTCTATATATCCTGCTACAAACTTCTATACACCTGTTAATTTATAATGTGGGCTCTCAGTTTTCCCTTCTGGGGATAGGTAAATAAAACAAATATGAAAAAGGAAATAACATGCTTAATTTTATTAGATTTTTTTTTTAAATTAAAAGTCTATTATAATTTTTGAATATGCCAAAGAAAACCCAAGCAGCATTAAAATATGGCTGCAAGGGTGAAAGGAAAACAACCTCTCAAAGAGGAGAGTGTACCTTATCAATGCCATGCAAATTTCCTTCACCACTGCAAACAGAAAAGTGTGCTCCCTTTATGGGAGGAAAAAAAAAAAAAAAAAGAAAACCAAAACAAGCAATGGGTTTTCAAAGGTTGAAAAAGTACCTTCATTCACCATTTCTAGAAATCCAGAACACGGCAGATTGTAACAAAAACCACCAGAAGTTGAGGCTTAGGCAAGCTGAGTGAAACTATGGAAGATGAATAACTGAGAGGAAGGTGTCTCCCAGCTGCTGACAAGGGAGCTGCAGTACAGGTGGGATATTAAATGCCTGGCTGGTTTGGACGGGGATGTTACAAGCGCTTGCTGCGGAGTCGAACGTGACCTGTGCCAGCGGTACCCCTGCAGAGTCCTCTGCGCTCTTAATGCACGTCGCTAGACTGGTGTGCCCTTATTGATAGCCGTGTTATAACAAATACAAGTTAATATGTAATTTATATATGCAGCTTAGTGCCATGAGCCTATCCATTTGGTAGGATGATTTGACAACAGCCCTAGCTGCTACAATATATACTCACAAATACTCCAGCGCACACAAGGTCTCATTATCAGGGAGAAATCAGCAGGACAGCCATAAAACAAATACGACTCACATAAGCACACTGCTGAGGAGACTGTCTGCAATATATGCTCTGATTAATGTCTGGAATAGCAATAGTGCAAGTTAATGCTTCCTTGAGTCTTAGATGACATGCTTGAAAAGGTCTTTGGGAAGGTCATGCCCACTTTTATGACTTGACTGCAAACTGAGTGACCTGCTGAATGCTGACCTTGAATTTGACTGCAGGATAAGTGATGGAGTAGATTGCTAATTGGGCAAGATCCGTGGATGCCAATGGCAGCTCCTTCTCTTACCTCCTCAGGACTCAGTATCCTTTGGTGTTAAACTCCTCCCTGTTTCAGAGGAGGGAATGAAGCATTCGGCCCTTCTAATGCCCACTGCTGTCTGCATGGGATAAATTAACCTTTGGAAAAGTTTGGAAGAAGTTCTGCAAGTAAACCTTGCTACGACCAATGCACTTAAAATATTTTAAATCCTGCAAGTATCAAAAAATCCCAGGCCCTGGCTCTCTGAAATGCAACTGGCCTACCACAAAGAAGATGCCCCCCTCCAAAAAAAAAAAAAAAAGTTAAACCAAAACACAACATATGAGCACTGAAATCATGTATTAGCAAACAAAAAGAGGCTTCTGCCCAATGCAGTGAGGGAGAAAACGATTAAACTGCATGAAAAACCTGTTGCTACCACTTCTGCATTTGGCCAACAAAGAAGGCTAGAGAGGCCCTGCTCAGTAAATATATACCTTTGTTGGATCAAAGGGATAAGAATGGAAGCAAGTCCTCAGGCTTTGTGGACCTGATCCAGTTGGTTTTTCTACTAATTTCTGTGGGCTTTGGCTGGTGCCCAGGCAGCGTAAAAAACCAGGAGCAGGGCTAGTCTTGCTTGGCAAGTGAAAGCCCTGCTTGGCAAGTGAAAGCACTGCTAGCACCACTGATTTTAACTCTCTCTGCCCTAAACCTGGGCTTTCTTCTCAACTCCAGAAGGCTCCATAAGCAGCAAAAGTCTTGCTAGCGCCCAGGAGGGTTTTAACCATCCTTGTGCAGCTGCGTGCATTCCTGGGTCTGGCTAACACAGTGGTTCCCCACACCTTCCGTCACCCCTCATTCACATTCAGCCGTCCTCATATTTGATGGCACAATGGTCGTGATCTCCCCTGAGCACGGAGAGTGGTCGGAGAGTTCTGTATTGGCCAAGCAGCTGCTGCCTGGCTCTGGTCCCTCGAGGAAGAGCTGAAAATGGAGCCTCTTCTGGGCTTCGTGGTAGGGGAGCCTTCAGCCTGCAAAGGGCTCAGGGTCCAGGGAGGTGAAAGCAGACAGTTTGCTTACCATGCTGTGCTAGCCTTCAGAAAGGCAGGAGCTCTCGGAATACTTTCTGGGGCAGTTCTTCCTGTTGCCTTGGCTCCAGAAATGACTTCAGACTTGTTTACATTAGAGAGTTGTGCTACCAGTATTTTATACGACCATAGGTAAATCAGTACAACACCTGTATTGTATCTATGGTTGCCTCGGTGTGAAGGTGAGTATAGTATTTCTGAGTCCTGAAAAAGCAAGCCAACAACGTGCAAAATGGATACCTGCTGTTGCATTTTCTGACATTTCAAACTCAGTAATGACCACAGACTTACTGTGAAATTGTAATTGGTTTACTAAAAATAAGACACTGCTAGATTGTAGACAATTATTCCTAGCTTAAAGCACCCAAACAGGAATTGAAACCTTGGTTCTTTTTTTAATCATATTTTTTTTTCTCCCCATATTATTAAAGGAGAGAGGGAAAAACTAACAATGAATTACACAAAACAAGGGATTTCTGCCAAGCAGCATAATTCCTATGTATACAAGAGACTGCCTAACATTTCCAGTGTACAAAGACAGCAAAACTCTGGAAGTAACAAATCCACAGAGTAACTTAATGGAAACTGCACTTGCACTTTAGGGAAGAAATCGTTCCACTTTTGGTAGAGCTTGTACTATCAGGCTGTGACTGCAGGATAATACCGTCTTTAAAAGGACAGAGACCTCCCATTCCCGACCGTGTCTGCCATGCCATCGTGGACAAATAGATAAAGCTCTCGGCTTTACTGAACGACGACAGATTTAACCCCAGGACCTTTAACTCTTTCACTGGAGCTGGGCACCTCCACGTTCTGGGCTGGATTTTTCCCCAGTTTGAACGGTACAAGTGATAGGATTATTAAATACCTGAGAAGAGCTTTCTGACGATGCAGTCATAAATGCTCAAAACCCACCCAAATATCATGTCATCTGCTGCCAATGGAGTTAAATAGTTGTGGTCCGCAAGAGAAAAGCGGCACTGATAAGGTAGACCCTGACTTCTGTCACAAAGAGCCTAAAAAAATACCGAAGAATCTGATTAAGTTAGTAACAAATGTACCAATCAATAAAACTGACGGTTTAGGGCGCTAATGTGCATTGGAAAAGTTGCTCTCTTTCCGATACAATAATCTAGACAAGGCAACCTAGAAGAGGAAGGAATTTCCCTGCTTTACTTGTTGGAGGCTAAAGCACAGCTCAAGGCTCCGACTGGCAGGGTGTAGCGGAGCTCTGAAGTGACCCCAGTGCTCCCCCCCCGCCCCGGCTCCACTCAGCTAAACCTCACAGCACTCTCAAATTCACCCCTTTTTATTTTCAAGTTTCATAATTTTTAATATAAACAGCACTAA
>JAAGNO010023032.1:0-17375 GCA_033439905.1 Ceryle rudis | reverse complement strand
ATAGGGGGTATAGAATACACAGGTTTGCTTCTACCCCTATAATGATAAACTGGTCCCAGCCCCTCTAACTATGACAGGGTTCAAGAAGGAAACTGGAGTCAGTGAGCCTTTGCTTAGTAGCGAAAGGAAGTCAGGCTAATGATTTAGGTGTTTTAAGTACAAAATACGTATTTTCAGATACAGATATTAACTGTGAAATGATGCTTGCTCAAGGTTTAGGTAACATGAGGAATGCGTTGTCCCTTTCCTTACAGAGCCAGTTGCACAGCAGATATTAAGTATGAACATTTTTCACGTCAACTTGTGCAAATGGGCTATATTGCTTTGTGGTATTTCCGTTGCTGTGGAACAGAAACATAGTAGGCAGTGTGGATGCGTGATTTCTTTTTTCAGCTTTGGGCATGAGACCTACCACCGTGGCTGGGAGATCATTTATTGAAAGTAGGCTTTAGTCATCAGTGTAATCGCTTGTTGAATTGTCCTTTTGAAGCCAAGGCTACACCAAATTAAAACCATTCTGGGGGCAGTATACGGGGAAAGGAGAGGAAGAGATGGAGATGAAAGTAATACTACTGAAGTCTGGAACCAGAGCCATAGTGAAGCAGATGTTTTGAGAATACCTCCACGATTACTTTATGTCACTTTAGGTGCTGTCAAGCCTGAACAGTACAATTGTCACCTGCCTTTTTGCTTTAAGTACCAGTTCTGTAAACAAGTGTAGGACTAAAAGATTAGGCTGTCTGCCTTCATAAGGACCTTCCTCCTCTCTTCAGGCAACCCCAAAGACAGTGCCAGAAGATCTTTGAAATGAAGCAGCACAACTGAACCCTGTTCTAACAACTGGAAGGAAGGACCTTGAGCCAGTGACCTTAAATCTGGCTTACTGAGAGGGTGGGACAATGCGATATGGGTTGTCATGGTAGATTTCTCAAAGCACTCGCATTTCAATGAAGTTAAGTTCTACCTCCTTTCCCCATCAATTAATTTTCTTTGGTAGAAGTTGTATTCTATTAGCATATTGCTTCATATTGAAATTTAGAGCGTAACTGAAGACTTTATTTGAGGAACTTCCGTTGGGTTTAGACAAAGAATTATTTTATTCTTGGAGCAACAGCAAAAAAAATAGATCATCTGCTATCATGTTAATATGACATTAAATTCCCTCTTTTTCTTTCCTCCATTAAGATTCCAGCTTTAGCCTCTACTAAGTAAACCAGAATGTAATATGTATGTTTTTTAGATATGTACAAGTCTGTCATAAATGTTTGCTCAACATCTCTCAAAAACTTTATACAGGTCAGGCAGGTTAGCAAGCTGCAAAATATTGCCATCTTCTGCAAAGTGTTTAGGAGGTAAAAGGTGAGTCCTAAAAGCTTTGTAAAGTACGTGTTCCACAGTCCATTTCCATGTTGTTGAACCAGAGTCAGAATCTTCATTCTGAAATACAGGAAGGAAGAAAAAAAAAAGGCAAACAGTTAAACTGAAATTCTCTTTTACTAGGAGGACACTACTTAAGAAGTGTTATGATGTAAGACTACAATGATTACAAAATTCTGCTAGTATTAGAGAAGTTCATTCTATACAGTCAAGTTAATTTGAATCATTTAGTTAAACTGGACTGTTCTGCAAGTGACTTTCCAGAGAGTCAGCAGATACGTAAAAATAGAGTCTGCTTTAATTAATAAGCATCCTTATTCTTCTGTAGAAATTTATCATGGCTCAGCAGGTTAAAAAATTAATACCAAACTCAGAGGTTAAGGACTATTGTAATATTAAGTACACTGCATTTACCCAAGTTAAAAGGTTATCTTAAGTAGAATATTTCAGAAAAAATAAGTCATATTCTTTCAGAATCTTGTCACACTGCTACTTGATTCACTTTGCTGAAAGTGGAGTTGGGCTGTAAGTCTATAGCTGAGAAAAAAGGTTTCCTGTGTGGTTAGTAGTTTGTACAACTAGTTACACTTCTTCTACCTGAGAGCTTGTCAGGTTGGCTTCATCTAGAATATATTGCTTTCTAATGGAGTAGAACATAGATAATTCTTTACTGAGGCTTTCAAAACACTCCTTTTCTTCATCCCAGTTTACCTGTTACAAGAAAAAAAAAAAAAGTCATTTAATAGAATCTGGGTAGCAGTCGGACTTGATAGAGATTCTTAATATGGAAAAGTCATAATAATGGCTTGACCAGTTTTGTACTTCTAAGGTAAAGGTATAGTACAAAAAAAGGGTAAAAATGTGAGCTTTCAAATAAATATATATTCTGATTAAATCAGTAGTTAGGAATCCAGAGGCAAAGTACAATGTAGCAGGAACCACAGCACTAGTGCATGGAGTATTAATTTGAATCGCCTGCATCTTTCCTAAGTAGATAGTCACTTGTGAATGGATCAAATAATTAAGAGGACCTACCTCTGTGGCCAAGCGAAGGACAAACATAGGCAAGCCTTCCAGCGGTGGAACATAGTTGTCTATCAGAAGTGGTAACCCCGTAAGGCTTCCTTCCTGCAAAGCAACCGTGCTGCTTCAGTAAAAGCAAGCAAAAGACACTTTGAGAGTCATGGTGATGCTATAGCCCTGCCTGGATAGAGAGCTGGTTAAGCTGCGCACCTTGCTGGATAGCAAATCTGCATTCCAGTCAGGGAAGCAATGACTAAATTATTTTACTTGGTGACTAATTTAATGTAAACTTCTAAAAGAAACATAAAGTCTTGATCATTTTTAATGACAGCGGGTTAAGCCACCTAAATCTTACTGGAGCTAGTTCTTAGTGGTTTGCGTGCAATATTTACTGTGGTTGTTACCAAAATGCAGAATCACAGAATCAGGCTGGAAAAAAAGACCTTTAAAATCATCAAGCCCAGACATTAACCCAGCGCTGTTAAGTCCACCATTCATCGACTGTCAGAAATAATAGCAGCAGTCACCTCATCAATTTCCAGAGAAAAATAGTCTTTCAACATTTCAGTTTTCTTTTTCAGAAACTCCACAATATACTCAGCAAGCCCTTCTTTTGGGCCATCTTCTTCTGTCCAGCCACTTTCAGGATCCTCTAAAGCAAGCATTGAAAGCTCATATAAAGGAGCTGGCTCCTAAAAACAGAGAGGGTAAAATTTGTTAATGATCAAACACACTCTACTGGAAATCTATAGCTTCTTCCTTCACATATAAATTAATTGTAATACACCATTTCTGGCCTGCAAACAGTTCTGTCTATTTGTCATATTTAGAGGATAAATGCTAGCAATCAACTGTATTTCTGACAGGCTGTGTATTCGCATTAACTATTTGTCCCAATGTAACAAGCAACTGCAAAACTTGGTGAGTACCTAGAAGTGATGCTAGTAACAAGCAGCCAGGATGACAAGTTATAGTACTAGCTATAAAAATGACTTAACAGCTTTCTACATTCTGTGCATTGCTCTTGTGGTGGACAAAAACCAACCTGGAAAACCGTACATTTGTCAGAAAGGACAGGCTTACTGTAAGTAAATGTAAAAAAAAAAAGAAAAAAAATAGCTTTATATGAAGGATATAATGTAAAATTATACTTACAGACAACCTTAAGACTCCGAAGTTTGCAAAGTCATAAATAAGTATCTGGTAGAAGAGTTCCTGGCTAAATTGAAATACAGAAGTGAGTTATATAAACAGGATCATGGATCTCCAAGTTACCATCATTAAGAGGGGAAAGCAAGGAAACATCAGCTGTATGTATCCATTCATGCCAAGATTGATCTTCCTTTTACTAAACAGTTTCAGTCACATGCACTATCTGGATTTTCACAATTAAATCTGCTTCTTGGTTTCCAAGATCATCAGCCACACTGGTGCAGGAATGTTACACATGCCAAGGTGGAGCCGCTATCAATTTATTCCCAGATACCTCTATTCCAACCTCTTTACTCCTTTGCTGCCTTGCGAGAAACGCACAGGAGCTTGGAATTGGATATATATATATCTAGATTAAGTATATTCTCTTACTCATTACAAAGTTGATGTAGCTGGCCCTGTAAAGCTGCATATGCAAAAATACAAACTTCCTGTTAGCATCACGCCCTGCAGCTTCTCTTCACCACTAGGACAACCCAACTGGATATAACCTTTTACATGACTTTTTTGAAGCCTCTGCTTGTTCATCTTTTTCCAGTGTGCTGTAGACAATCCCAAAGCAAATAAAATGCTTTCCTCTCCCCAGTCTTTGGGCAAACACCACTACAGCTGCCATTTTAATTACACAAATTCCCTGCAACTTTTCCCCTCGCGTGCCAGGCTCATTTCTGCTGTTCTGAACCAAATGCTTCATCTTTAGCCTCATGACTTTTTGGATAGGCAGCAGGAAAATGATGATGGTTTTCCTGTCATTTCCTTCCTTCTTGTGATTAGCTTGATAATTGTTGCTTATTTTGATTGCTAATGAGTGAAACAGCTCCTTTACCTGAGTTTTGTTGTATTGAGAAGATACAGTTTTGTCTGATACTGGGCGAGAGCCCACTGAGGACTGACACAGCCAACAAAGGAGTGATCACGTAGCATCTCCTGAAGACCTGAAACAATTGAGGGAGTGGGGAAGAAACAAAAGGATAATAATTTCATGTTTGTAACCCTGCCCTAATTTATTTAGTCGAGTGGTTTGTCTCTTTTTAGGATTAAATATGATTACTGTTCAGTCACTACCTATACTACCAGTTATCCTCATTGTGAAATATTTATCATTTGTATGCATTGAAATATAAATAACTGGTCTCACAGGGGCTTTAATATATAGCAGTTAGGCTACAAATGCAGATTAAAAAAAAAAAAATCTGTTTGACTCTTCAGGAATATTTCTTGCAAAGTTCTCTTGTAGGTATTTTTTGCATATGTGAAGACAAAACAACATCAAGCAAGCTCTACCGTGTATTTTGAAACAGTTTTGAACACTTTATGGCTAAAGGACAACTCTTTGATTTCAGTATTTAAACAAGGACAGTCAGAGATGTAATTACTGTCTCAGAAGTACCAAGTTGATGCAAAACTTTTTCTGGTTGCAAAATATTTAGAATGCGTAGGAAGTTTTATCGCCCAACAGGGTACAGGGATGTTTTTAAAACAATCCTCCAGCGTGGCTTAGTCTGTCAGCTGCCTGTTCAACATTTGGCCCTTGACATTTAACAAACGTTTGCATTAAAAGCTCTCTTAGCAGCACAATGAGCTTACAGGGCCTCCTTCTAAATCTCTTTTTCCTCAGCAGTTCAAGCAATTGTTTAGTTGGTGGAATAACAATGGAGAAGCAAAAGCCTTGCTTACTTGCATGTGCCTGGCTACTGATTTCCTCCTGGAGAGTTAATACACTGGTCAAGTTGATAATTCTTCTTCTAGGGGTGCAGGCAGCAGTCAGATCCTTGCTGGTGTCATCTTGCTCCATTTCTATGTCCATGTGTTCCCGTGGTCTCTTTCTGCAACCCCAGAACAAAAGGAATTCTGTTCAATTTTCCTACTGTTTAGGTGAAACACACCAACAGCTGGGATGCTCAATTCACATGCTGTGTGTTAACACAGGAAATGCAGAAAGTTTCTCAAAGCTACTCAGAAGGAACAACTGTTTTATTTTACTTCCAAGGCATAATTTGTTAGGAAAAGTTAGTTTACAAGAGAATTTACAATGCTCTAATACCAATCACATCAGACATCTCTTGTTCAAGCACCAAGTGAAATGGGCTCTAAAGGACACATCAAAAAATGTTGATATTTCTAATGATTTTCATTATCCTTCTTCTTTAATACTGGGGGGTGAAATCAGATTCCCTTAAAAGAGTTTAGTCTCTCATACAAGCTCCCACAGGAGCTATAAAAAGTTTACAGCACTTTTATCTTTACTGAGGTAATGATTGCAAAATTCAGTGATGTAGTTTCTTTCCTCCCACAAAAAGAGGGCCTCTAAAAAGAGACAGACCAGTATGATCTCCCTAAACTACTGCAGTTACACTGCTTCCTGCTTTCCCATGTGCATGGAAATCCCACTCCAGTTACAAAATCTATGTAAGTCATGTAATTTACAGTTCACAGTTGGACTTTAATCTCAATAAAATGCCATGGGAAGTTATTCTAGGAATTTTTTTCCTTCTGAAAAGCAGAATTTCAAAGAGATGGGAAAAATCTCTTTCAGGGCCATGCCATGAAATAAATAGATAGCCATGCACGACCTCAGAAAGATGATACTTACCGAGGAGGCGCTGTCTCAGGAGACAAGCGTTCGCTCTCACTGGGCCCCCCAGGCATCACTCTGTCCTCCTGAACATTAGCAATTTCAACTAGATCACTGACATCTTCCATTTCAGCATCCTGTGGCTTGACCACACCCTCCTGAGGTCTTACAGGAACCTCTGATGTTTCTTCTGTGGGGCCTGTACTTAGGGGGTTGTTCGCTGGCTGCAGAAAAGCATCCAACTTCTGCTCTCGGGAATCAGTGCGGACCATCTGATGCGCGTAAACTTTATCACCAGTTCCTCTAGTAACCGTAGAGGAGCTTGCTGCTGATTTTACAACCTCAGTGGACGAGCAGTCAGCCCCTGGAAGCAACGTCTTCGTTCACATATAGGGAAGCAAGGAGAAGAGATTCAACAACAAGAAAAAGAAAAGATGGCAAAGATGAGCCATGGTTTTCATGACATTCTACTGCTCAGAGGCAAGTAACTTTGAAACCCTACAAGCACAGAGTCAAGTGCTTAAACAGACCACTCGCTTCGTGCTTGTGGTCCACGTAGCATGAATATCACCATCCTGGCAGTTAGCGACATCATTAGTTAGCATGTCCTTGTCTCAAAGGGTAAACCTATCGTGTAGAAAAAAAATCATAAGGAAATCTGTTTTTTAAAAGATGGTAGTTACAATTCTTATACTGTGTGCTCTGCAAAGAGAGATGAGGAAATTCTCTTCCTGATTTTCTTTCTCGTTAGATTAAATCCCAGGTATTGTCAAATGCACAGAGCAGTTTCCTCAGTCACGTCTTTCACATAAACCAGGGCAGAATAAAAATCAGTTTGCCACAGGTGACAGCTAATATACTTGTAAAATAAAGAACATTGATCAGATACTTGACAAAAAGGTATTTAAAGAGTTCTCATACAATTCTTCCTCTCTTCCATCACATTATTGACACTGCTATATTAAAACAATTTCATCTTTGAAACAGAGCAAAGATCTCAAGTGGTAACTCTGCAGACTGTCAATCCCTGCACAGATTGTACTGCGGAGCCGAGCGAATGTACCCATGACAGTTAAAATAGTGCAGTGCTGTGGTCTGTGATGTAGTCTCTCACCTGAGTGAAGTACATCCTGGAAGAATTAGAGCCCAGTAACTTGCTCTCCACGTGCTGCTGCACACTCTGTAGAATACTATCTTCATGAAGGAAGTGGACCTCGTGTTTTGTTGGATGCACGTTCACATCTACATTCTGGGGGGCTATTTCCAGGCTGGAAAACATTTGAAAAAATGAAATTAACCTAAAATTCCCCATGGATATCAGAGAGGGCACAAATTAGTTCAGTACAAAGTTTGTCCGGCTTGGGCTGTTACTCCATAGTCCTGAAACCTGCTGAAGTTACACCACAGTCAAGATTGGTTTGATACATTCAAAAAGAATTACTCTGAAGAACTCTATTCCAAACTCACCAAAACGAACTTACATAAGTAAGCTTAAACCAAGCTCTCCACTACACCACCAAAAAACCCCCAGTTTTTAGAAATACCTTTTACTTGGTCTCACGAGTTAATACAAAAGGACTTCAGCTGAAACTACAGACACTCACCACTTCTGAAAATAAAGCCTTATCTTAAAAGAAGTAATCTTAAGATTTCTTTAATGTGATTTAATGATCTCCTGTCTGGCAAATCATTAGCAATTCTTAACACTGCTATCAGAAACAAACATCCTTCTCAACCTACTCACCCTCACTATATCCTAGAAGATACTATTAAAAAAGGCTACTTCTTCCTGTTACTTTACCTTAAGTATAGGAATGGGTGCGTACTTTTTGGCAGATAAGCAGCATAGACAGTTTCTATGGCTTTCCGCAAAGCAGCTGACTCTACCAAGCGATCTGAAACAGAACAAAAAGCTATTTTCAGAGAGCCCCACTGAAATACACTGCACAGCACCCGACTGCTCCTTCAGACCAACACCTTTGCACTATTTATCTTCAAAGGGCATCATTATACCCATTTTTTTTTCCCCCCAAGAATTACTTATTCTTCATATAAAACCAGGAATAGGCAGCATCTTCTTAGTACGTTTTAGATTTAGAAGAATTGTCTTTCCACAAATATTGAAATAACCAGACTACCTTTTTGTTATTTTATACAGTCAAGCTTTGCTGCAACCCCATCTTGCTACAGAATGGAGAGACCACTCTAAGTTGGCAGGACGCAATCATAACCTTGATATTCCCCAAGCTTAGGCTTCTTTAGGCTTTCCACTGTTTAGAGTGCAAAGCGTGATGCACATTACAAACAGAAAAACATCTCATGATCTACAATTAACTGCAGTGCTTATTCCTCAAAAGTATTTAAGAATGCTCATACATTTTGTAGTTCTTCAGGAAGTTCTGTTCTTATGTTTATTATGTAAGCAACATATAACTGTATAAAATGTTGCCTTTTAAAAAAACTCCAAAACTTACGGTTTATGAAGAGCAAAAATACACATTTCTTCACAGAGTAGTTTGCATTGGTGATGTAGCCTTTCATCTTAAAGGCCAGACTTGCATCTTCACAGCCCACTTCTATCAGCTCCCTTTTGACAGTTTTGACAGAAACAGACACAAAATGTATTCTTCCATTGATGCAAATTTCAAACAGCACTCACAAATAGCCAGATACTGTTCTATATTCTAATTATACCACAGTTAATTAAAACATTAGAATTAATTGATAGTTCAAACATTCATTGCTGAGCCATAAAAATTACTTAACCAGAACTGCATTGTTTCTTCTAAGTGTAAACTAGTAATATTTTATGATTGGAGTCTGCAAAACCATTCACAGTATCTTTTTAATGCCTTAACATATCACAGTGTCTGTAGTATTACCAACATCTATTGATAATTCTGATATGTATTTCACTGTCTAAAGCAGTGACAGTGATAGACAAGGACACTTCAGAATTGTCAGCAGCCAGGGAAGAAGTGTCTATTTCTTGAACTACTCTGTCCACTTTTCCCAGTTTCATATTTATTGGTGGGCTGTTAAGAAGTCATAAAAATGTAAAAAAAAAAAATTCTTGTTCATACTTACATACAGATCCTAACATTAGTGATTTTCATAGTAGTTTCACAAGTCTTGTGAGGAGTGGCTGAGGGAACTGGGAATGTTCAGCCTGGAGAAAAGGAGTCTCAGGAGAGACCTCACTCTCAACTCTTTGCAAGGAGGCTGGAGACAGGTGGGGCCAGTCTCTTCCCCCCAGTAACGAGCAATAGAACAAGAGGAAATGGCCTCAAGTTGTACCAGGGGAAGTTTAGGTTGGACATTAGGAAAAAATTCTTCCCCGGCAGGGTTGTCAAGGCCTGGCCCAGGCTGCCCAGGGCAGTGGTGGAGTCCCCATCCCTGGAGGGGTTTCAAAGCCATGTAGATGTGGTGCTGAGGGACATGGTTTAGTGGTGGTCTGACAGTCCATTAAGGTTGGACTTGATGATATTAAAGGCCTCTTCCAACCAAAACAATTCTATGATTCTTTAGTTTTCATGGTTTGTTAGCCAAGGAACTCCACTTTGGTGGCTAGTGAGCACAGCTCGCTAGCAAGGCATTACACCAGCTTCTGAAGTTAACATTGAAAAGGCTTATGGGCTAATTATTTCCAATTCAGCTCAATATATACTGAGTGCCCTTTTTATTTGTGTTCACTTTTTAAATCAAAATAATAAGCTAGATTAAAAACCATCTTAAATGGGGCAAAGTAACAAGTTTCACTTGAAAATGTATTATCAAAACATTTAGGTCGAAACGGACTCTGAGAACAATACAAAAGAAAAAAAATATATCAGATGAGCATTAGTAGTAGGCAAAACCAAATGCTTAACAGAGAAACACAAACAGCCCTATGAACTTTGTCCCTGAATAGCCTCTCTAGTTTGCTGTGTTTCACAAAGAGAAAAGGGAGGGAGATTCATTTGAAAGCTTCATGTCAAAAGGAAACTTGACACCAACATACCTGCTAACAGCATTTCCAAAGATGGACCTAATGTTGTCCACTGTTGAGGCATTTGATAGAGTTCTAACATCTGACACAGTATCACCTTGCTAAAGAGCAGAAACGAGGATCAATCAGTTCAGGGTTCTGGTTGAAGTTTTAGAAATAGATTAAACAGTTTAAACACAAAAATATGGGACATAACATCATTTCGATGTTTACTTATTTAGATTCAGAAAAACAGTATAGATGGTAAATGGCACAGGTTTGCTAGATTACCTCAGACCCATTCAGGGTACTAACTCCACCTCTGAAAGTTAGGAATATAAGCAGGTCAGTAAATAATTATCAGGAATGCCAGAGAATTAAGGTACTTCATATTCCATTCTCTTTCATACAGTAATTAGTAGCCACTCTCAAAAAAGCCTAAAACAACTCATAAGGCTAAACCAAAATAAATCATTGACCACACAGAAAGCTCCAAACTCCTGACAAAAATATTCTTGTCTTGTTTACTTGTTACTTGCATGTTTTCTATCCAAACAACATCGATACACATTTCAATATTGCAGTACAAAGAAAATTTCTATGCACTATTCCCACTGCAAAGGATGCTGTGCAAATTTTCTGGCATTTTCAGATTTACACTTTTTATATATATATACACTCACACAGACACATATATATATATACACACAGACACAGAGGCTTTATTTACATACCTTTTTAACTGAAAAGCTGATGCCTGAGTTATGGATGGCATATCTGAAAAATAGGTAAGCATAAGACTGCAGTATGTTAATGAAAAAAAAAGGTACTTTCAAATGCCAAAAAGCAGCTTGTAATGGGGCCAAGTAATTTCATTTTCTCTTACACAGTAATGTGATTCGAACCAAATTGAGCTTTTCTAGACTAAGGAGCTATAAAAGTAAGTGTTTTCTGTTTATAATTCACCTGCAACCAAATGAAATTCAAGGATCAGCTTAATTTATTTCTCAAAAAAACCTCCTCAACTTCTGGAGATCTGGTTAGTTCGGTTTCATTGCATGGGTTTAACTAGATCCATAGCTGAACTTCCTCTGTAGAACAGAATCAAATCTCAACTACTACAGAGAGGGATCTGAAAAATGTTTGGCTCGCCCTCCTGACTTCCCTTACCCAGGTGGCTCTGGTGTCTGCAATGCCAGGGCCAAGTTCTGACATGTTACAGCTGTGTCACCTTGGCTCAAACTTCTAAAGAAGTTGCTAAACTGTGAGAAAGAACACACTCTAGAACCATGTAAGATGTGAAACAGGGGTTAGACTGATCAGGACAGTTAGTAGCTGAAAACTTCAAGAGGAATAAAGCCAAAATGAAAAGATATAAAATCCAAACCAATAGGTTGGAAACCTGTAACTCAGCAAGACTTTGGATCAGGCTGTACCCCAGAGCAGAGGGACCTAACTCTTCATAGAATCATTTAGGTTGGAAAAGACATTTAGGACCAACCTTCACCTCCTGACTGAAGTCTGCCTGGCCAGTAAAAACTCTGAAGTCGCTCATTTGGGGAGCAAGCTCACACTTGGCATACAGTCTTGCTACTCCTTGCTAGCTTTTGTGTTTGCTGAAAGCATAAAGCAGTGATTTTGGTTAAATTGTGGCGATTCCCGCTTGCGAAGCCTCTGCACATGGCCAAAGATGCAAGAAAGGGACCCAGAAAGGGAATATCTGGTAGCTAAAGTGATAGTTTCTTGAGGACGTGAAATCGCCATTTGGCTCTTTCATATCCAGCCAAATCCTGACGCTCCTGCACGGCTTTTACTTGGATTCTATTCAGCCCACGTTCACCAAGAATTCATTTATTCAAGCCTGTGACCATTTGTTTGCTGGAATTCTTACTGAAGTAGTCACAGAATGAACGCACTGTTCGTCCTCTGGATTTTCCATATCAAATCTTGCTGTTACCTGACTAATACATAGTTAAAAAGCTCAGAAACAAACAAGCAAACAAAAAATTACACCAAACACACATATGCCAGGCCCTCCAAAAACCCCCGGTGCTCCAGTAGAACAAATTGGAGCCTCCTGTTTTAGTTTACCTGCCAACAACTTCCAGTATTTTTGCATATTCTTCATTTGGATTTTTTAAAGCTTTCCTCCTTGTACTGACATTGTAAAAGAGATCTTCAACCTATAGAGAAAAAGATTACAATTAACAATCATTTTAAAAAATCCTCTCTTACTATATAATTAATCTAAATCCATCCTCTTAATAAATGCTAAAAATGTTTCTGAGAATATTTTAGTTTATAAAGGATCAACAAAACCCAACAAAACCACCCAAGAACATCATTTAAAGAATATTCTACAAGGGGATCCCGTCACATACCTTACAGTGTAACACACACCAGTAAGTGGCACAAGCTTTTCCACCATGGCACGGAAAAGGAACAAGAGAAAACAGACACAACAACCTACCGTGATCTGAGTGCCTTGGTTTCCAGCACAGGGTTTTGGAGGGGCTTTAATTTTTCCATCACTGTAAGTAGCTCTAGGCAGAAAATAAACAGACGTCAGAAATCAAGACTGACAGGGAAGCAGACAGAGACCAATGATGACAAGAGGGAGAAGACAAATCCCATCATCTTCACACTCCTCCCAGGACACTGACTCGGCTTCTTCAAATACATCAGTAGTAAAAGGAAGAATAGGGAAAATGTGGGCCTACTGCTGAAGAAGGTGGGAGCCCTGGTGACAGAGGATGGTCAAGCTACTGAAAGCCTTCTTTGCTTCAGTCTTCACTGCTAAGACCATCCCTCAGGAATCCCTGACCCTGGAAGTAAGGGAGACAGCCTGGAGGGAGAAAGACTTTTCACTGGTCAGTGAGGATCGAGTTAGAAATCACTTGGGTAAACTGAACACACACAAATCCATAGGCCCATGAGTGCTGAGGGAGCTGTCTGATGTTGTTGCTCTACCACTCTCCATCATTTCTGAAAGATCATGGAGAATGGGAGAAGTTCCTGAGGACTAGAGAAAAAGCATTGTCACTCCAGTCTTCAAAAAGGGCAAGAAGGAAGACCCTGGAAATTACAGACAAGTCAGCCCCACCTCCATCCCTGGAAAGGGATTCTGGAGATCGTCTCTGAGGACATGGAAGAAAGGACTTACTAAAGGGAAGTCATGTCTGACTAATCTGATAGCCTTCTATGATGGTGTGGCTGAAAGGGTAGATGCAGGGATAGCAGTGGATGTTATCTTACTTGACTTCAGCAAGGCTTTTGATACTGTCTCCCAGAACATCCTCATGGTTAAACTCAGGAAGTGTGGGTTAGAAGAGCAGACAGTGAGATGGGTTGAGAACTGGCTGAACAATATAGCTCAGAGCGTTGTGATCAGTAGTGCAGAGTTCAGCTGGTGACCTGTAAGTAGTGGTGTTTCCCAGGGGGTCAGAGTTCTGGGTCTCATCTTATTCAACATCAATGACCTGGTGAGGGGATAGAGTGTACCCTCAGCAAGTTTGCTGATGATACAAAACTGGGAGGAGTGGCTGATACACCAGAAGGCTGTGCTGCTGTCCAGCAAGATCTGGACAGACTGGAGAGCTGGGCAAAAGCAAATCTAATGAAGGTCAACAAGTGCAACTGTAGACTCCCACATCTGGGGAGAAATAACACCACACACCAGTACAGGTTAGGGGTAGACCTGCTCGAAAGCAGCTCCATGGAGAAGGACCTTGGAGTCCTGGTGAACAGTAAGTTATACATGGAACAGCAATGTGCCCTTGTGGCAAAGAAGGTCAATGATATCCTGGGGTCCATAAAGAAGAGTGTGGCCAGCAGGTTGAGGGAGGTTCTCCTCCCTCTCTCCTCTGCCCTAGAGACCACACCTGGAGTATTGTGTCCAGTTCTGGTCTCCCCAGTTCAAAAGAGACAGGGAAATACTAGAGAGAGTCCAACAGAGGCTGCAAGGATGATGAAGGGACTGGAACATCTCTCTTATGAGGAAATGCTGAGAAACCTGGGGCTGTTTAGCCTGGAAAAGAGAAGACTGAGAGGGGATCTTTTAATGTGTATGAATATCTGAAAGGTGCGTGTCAAGTAGAAGAGGCCAGTCTCTTTTCAGTGGTGCCCTGTGATGGGACGAGATGTAATGGTCACAAACTGGAACACAGGAAGTTCCACCTCAACATGAGGAAAACTGTCTTTTCTGTGCGGGTGGCAGAGAGCACTGGAACAGGCTGCCCAGAGAGGTTGTGGAGTCTCCTTTTCTAGAAACTTTCAAAACCTGCCTGGATCTGTTCCTGTGTGGCCTGTCCTGGCTGATGCTGCTCTGTCAGGGGGATTGGACTTGATGATCTCCAGAGGTCCCTTCCAACCCTACCATTCTATGATTCTAATTGTCTGTACCCCACCTCTTTTCTGCTAGAGGAAAACTGTCTTCATTGGCCTCAGGCCTCAGAGGGACAGCAGCAGAGTGGAAATAAAATAAGAAAAAAGGGGCAGATCACAGGATACATGTCTGGAAACTCTATCTAAGACTTCTCCTGTAAAAGCAGGATTATCGTGGTTTATCTTTCTTTAGTAGCTAAACCTATTATAATAATTCTTTCAAAATACACTACATTTATAAGAAATTCTTGACTTTAAGACTTTATAAGAAATACTTGACATGTAAGATGTGTTTACTTTTTGGCTGCAACAAGATATTACAGCAGAGATTTCTAACCCATGTAGGTCTTTCAGTAAGTTACACAGACTCAAAATTCAAAGGATGTACTCTTTTTTTTCCCTCCCTCTTACACACCCTATATACTTAATGAACAGAGACCACAGTCACACAATGTTTTGAAAAAACAAGATTCAAAGCTTCTCTCTCTCTCCCCCCCCCCCCTTTTTTTTTTTCTTAAAAGTAGTAATTATTGGATAAGCTTCCTTATTTTTAGAGTTAGCTTTCAGGAGAATATTCAAAACCTTTTGTGGATAGGATTAGGCACCACACAGAAGCAAACTAAGCTATAAATTCCTGTACTCAGAGACTTAAGAAATTTGCAAGACATGCTGACTGTGTATAAACATCATTTTATCCTGAAATGGAGAAAAAGACAGAAGTTTCCCCTACACTGGCTGCTGAAGTAGAATTCCCTTTAAGGATATCCAGCCCCAACTTTTAAAATACATTGTTTAGCTAAAGCTCATTTTTACAATCTGGAAAAAATAAATAAATAAATGACTTGAACTACATTTTCTCACATTGCAGGTCTTTTTTTTGTAACTACCCTAGAAACACTTAATTCCTTACTGCACCCTCCTCCTTAATAAGAGCTCAGGAAAGAGGATTAAATCTTCCTGTTCATTATTACACGCCACAGAAGTCACCTGGAGAACAGGTTGTGTACCTGTACGCACACTTGGCATCGGCTGTTTTAGTTGTCACCGTAACGTGGGCAACATGGCTGATGCTGGCCAAGGCCTAGAGAAAGAGAGAGCATCTTTGGTAAGCCTTGCTCCGCAGATCATCAAGGAGTGTCCACACTTCAAACAACATCGCTGCATTTTGATATACCACTTGCAAGTGGAAAATGGCAGGTCCGTAAAGCTTTAACAGATTTTAGTACCTATAAGACTGACTTTTATCCAGCACCTTGGTTTTTTTCCTAACGTTTTGCTCTGACAACGATAGCAGAAAACCACATAACATAACTAAAAGCAATTATTACTAAAACTTCCAGTTGTGCCTCCTTCTTTCTTTCTTTCATGTTAACAAAAAACAACTAGAAGGTTGTGGCCGCTACTTTCTCACCCCTGCCCAAGTTCTTCTCCTGCCTGAAGGTAATGTTACAAAGTTAGGTAACAATCGTTTTCCTGGAAAACTCCATGGATGTGTCCACAGAGCTGGCTGAAACCAGCCTCAGGACCAGACTCCCCTGTCTTGTGGAGTGGATTCTCTGTGGTGAAGACTCCAGCTGTCTGCTCTCTGGAGCATGCAAGGATCTGCATACCTGAGCACCAGCAACTAATATATCTGAGGGGTCAGAGGGGCTAAATTTGACTAATAGCAAAACCTACGGAAAGCAAATGTACATTTCAAACAGTTAGTTTTAAGTGTTGCATTTAGACATGTGCCTGACATCTATCCAGTGTCTGACCTTCCACTCAAATCTTCATTGTCTTTTACCTGTAGGTTCCTGAACTAGCATTTCAGAAGACAGGTCTTGTTTTACTATAAAAAAAACCCCAAAATCTTACTCCGGAAAGCAAAAACAATATATTCCTTTCCCTGGGAATCCACCTAATCTTGAAAGACACAGAAAAATGTACTTGGAACTATATTCACATGACAGAGTTTTAGAAAACAGAGGCTTCTGTAACAAGTACTGGCCACGAGACAGGACATAAACCCCACTACAACAGGGTAACAACAAAGAACGAACAGTTTGATGCTTCACCTTGGTGAAGAGCTCACCTCGCCCCTAAAACCATATGTAGAAATACTGGTCAAGTCTTCGAATTTTTGCAGTTTACTGGTAGTAAATCTCTCACATACAATGTCCAGATCTTCTTTCTAGGTGAAAGGGACAAGTAATAGTCACTTTCCAAGTTTCTTCCAAGATCAGAAACAGGTATAAATAGAAATCAATTTTAAAAGGTAGTACTAAACATTAGCATCCAGCTGCCAGTGTGGCTTACTCACTCGGATACCACAGCCGTTATCTTGGACCTGGATGAGCTTCAGACCACCTTCTTTAACCACCACCTGGATACTCGAAGATTTAGCATCCAAGCTGCGGAAACCAAGCAAGTGGCTTTACAGAATAAAGAACTACAGGGCTTTGACTGAAAATTTAGGTTTTCCCACACAAGTGAGAATTTGTTTCTACTTGTCACTCATATTCTTGTCACTCTCTATCTGCTATGACTACTTGTCACTCATAGCTGGACATGAGCAGCCAATGTGTGCTTGCAGCCCAGGCGGCCAGTTGCATCCTGGGCTGCAGCAAAAGAAGCATGGCCAGCAGATCGAGAGAGGGGATTCTACCGCTCTACTCTGCTCTGGTGAGACCTCACCTGCGATACTGTGTCCAGCTCTGGAGCCCTCAGCACAGGAAGGGCATGGACCTGATGGAGCAGGTCCAGAGGAGGGCCACAAAGATGATCAGGGGCTGAAACACCTCTCCTGCGAGGACAGGCTGAGGGAGCTGGGATTGTTCAGCCTGGGGAAGAGAAGGC